>VWZI01014441.1:1420416-1473738 GCA_013396835.1 Psilopogon haemacephalus
GGAAGTTTAGCTGACTGCAAAATTAAAATCTTAAAGGCTGTCTTCAATAAATCTTAAATAATTTAACAATAATGTTGGGAAAACAGGTAAGGGGAAAAAAAAAACCAACAAAACAAACACTGGAAGTAATATTTTCTAATTACTACCTGAGATTGAAGCATACAAATCAGTCTTTTCATAATCCTCCCTACTTTATCTCTCCATTCCAAGCTGTTCAATTTCATCAGGACAGATTCAGCACACCACTACCAATATAGTTAATATTAATTTACATAAACTTAGCAAACTGCAGTAGGCACTTAGCTAATTGTTCCTTATCTCAAGATTGGAAAAAAACTATCTTTATCAGAGACACTAGTCGTTTCATAATAATAGTGCTACAATTTTTATTTTTTTTCCCAGAAGATGATCAAGTGTTTCAAGTTTTCCTCTGCATATTTCTAAACCCAGAAATAGACTGGAAGGAAAAATTATTAGATAAGGAAGCAAAACTGTCTGTTACGCTTCCAGTGAGGAATCTGTTAAGATTAAGACAAGCTGGGCACAAAGATTAAATAATTGGATACCAATGGAAAATTATGATGTCTATAGCAGAATTCTTTGCAACAAACCCAGAATATTCAAATTCATATGATGAAACTTTACAATTGTCTTTTTGACAGCCAGGTCACAGAAGATATGTATGAAGAGAGTTCTGATACTGCATACTCAAAAAAATAATTTAGTATGGAAATTTGAGGATATGCTTTTACCTATTCAATTTTTCTGCTAGCCCCTTTTGAGGCAGTTTTCACATTATCATTTTGTTCACGTTGCCAAGTCAAGATACAGGAGAGACAATGTTCTAACAAATTATAATTCACTGCTTTCTAAGACAATTATGCTAGCATAACGTAGGCTAGAATATGCATACATCTGCTGTATAACAAAAGGCCCTAAGGAATTTTTTTTTTCATTTAACACTTTTTAATTAATTTTTCCAACTTCCTAGTATAAATGACTGTAAGCTACAAGACTGAAACGACTTTGATCTAGTTCAACTCTCTCTGATTAATTTAACATTTGTGAAGCACTTGTGATATAATGCTGACTGTCACTCCAAAAACCAAGAAGAAAAATAATACTTCTCTCTGGATTGTAGTATTTGAATTAAAAATCTGCTTCCTTGGAACTCTGAAGATCACAAGTACTGAGGAGGTCCTCTTTATAAAGAAGCATATAATTTCAAGCACAGAATTTTGAGATGGCAACTTGTTTTTTCAGTGGTAGCAGCCTCACCGTTAGTGATAAGTGAATCTGATCTTTTATATTTTTAATAATGTATCCTTCCACACCAGCATGGTTGCTTGTCTTCAGTAAACACCTTCAAATAAAACAAATAAACAAACATATTCTACAAACATATCACTACAGAAACTGCTATATAGCTAGCTCAAAATTTAGATGACATTATGGCCATATTCACTAGTGGGAGTTTGCAACAAAAAATTGCTATGTAACTTTTAAACACTAGTTTACATAAGACAGCCAATTTCTGTAAGGCAACTGGAATTGATTATTTATCCAACAATTAACATTGGAAAACTAATGTGCTTTACCAAATAGACACTCTGTCAGAAATAACTGTATCTGTGCAATTAACCTGCAATAAGGCTGACTAAGAAATTAAGGAATGTGGGAAAGGAGGAGAAATTGTTGTAGGTGTCAACTATAGACCACCAAACCAATAGGAAGATGTTGATGAGGCCTTCTACAGTCAATTGGAGGTAGCCTCTAGAGCTAACTCCTTGGTACTCATGGGTGACTTCAATCACCCTGATATTTGCTGGGAAGCTCACACAGCCAGGCACAGCCAGTCCAAAAGGCTCTTGCAGTGTATCAACGATGACTTCTTGATGCAGGTAGTGGATAAACCAACAAGGAGAGGTTCACTGCTGGATCTTGTATTAACTAATAAAGAGGGACTGGTTGAGGACAATAAGGTCGGGAACAGGCTCAGGGACAGTGATCATGACATGGTGCAGTTCAGTATTATACAGAAGCAGACCAACAAGCAGAATTGCAACCTTCTGCAGAGCTGATTTCATGCTCTTCAGAGACATGCTTGCAGAAATCCCATAGGCTATGGCTCTGAAGGGTAAAGGAGCTCAAGAAAGTCGGTTAATTTTAAAAGACCACTTCCCCCAAGCCCAAGCTAGGTGTTCTCCCTTGAGTAAAAAAATCAGGTAGACCTGTATGGTGGAGCAAGGAGCTCCTGAAGGAAATCTCAGGGAAGAAACTTACAATTCATGGAACACGGGATCTGTCACTTGGGAGAACTATAGAGAAGTTGTCAGGGCATGTAGGAAGGCAACAAGGAAAGCCAAAGCCCTCTTGGAACTGAAACTGGCAAAGAAAGTAAAAGAGAATAAGAAGGGCTTCGTCAAATCTATCAGTAGCAAAAAGAAGAATGGGGAAGGTGTGGGGCCACTGCTGAATGAGGAGGCAGCCCTGAGAACTGAGGAACCAGAGAAGGCAGAGCTGCTGAATGCCTTCTTTGCTTCAGTTTTTACACCTAAGGCTGAACTCCCTTATGCACTCCAGATTCTGAATGAAGGTGAGGAAGCCTGGAGGAGGGAATGCTCCTCACTGGTGAGTGCAGACTGGGCTAGAGATCAATTACACAAACTGAACATTCACAAGTCCATGAGCCCTAGTGAGATGCACCCAAGGGTGCTGAGAGAACTGCCTGATGTTATTGCTCTGCCACTCTCCCTCATCTTTGCAAAATCCTGTCAGACAGGAGAAGTGGCTGAGGACTCGGGAAGAGCCAATGTCACTCCAGTCTTCAAAAGGGCAAGAAAGAGGTTCCACAGAGCTATCCACGACCAGTCAGCCTCACCTCCATCCCTGGAAAAATGATGGAGCAGCTCCTTGTGGAGGGCATCTCAATGCACTTGCAAGAGAAGGTTATCAGGAGTAGTCAACATGGATTTACCAAGGGGAAATCATGCTTGACTAACCTGATAGCATTCTATGAGGACATAACTGAATTAGTAGATTCAGGGAGACCAGTGGATGTAGTCTACCTTGACCTTAGCAAGGCCTTTGNGACAAGTGCAGAGTCCTGCACCTGGGGAGGAATAATAAACTGCACCAGTACAGGCTGGGCGGTGATCTGGTGGAGAGCAGCACTGTGGAGAGGGACCTGGGAGTGCTGGTGGATAACAAGTTATCCATGGGACAGCAATGTGCCCTTGTGGCCAAGAAGCCCAATGAGATCCTGGGGTGTATTAGGAAGAGTGTGTCCAGCAGATCAAGGGAAGTTCTCCTCCCCCTCTGTCTACTCTGCTCTGGCTAGACCCCATCTTGAATACTGCATTCAGTTTTGGGCTCCCCGGTTGAAGAGGGACAGGAAGTTCGAGAGGGTCCAGTGGAGGGCTACCAGGATGATTAGGGGACTGGAGAGCATGACTAATGAGAAGAGGCTGAAGGACCTGGGACTTTTTAGTCTGGAAAAGAGAAGACTTAGAGGGGATTGGATAAACATCTATAAATATCTGATGGCTGTTCAGGAGGTGGGGGGCCAGGTTCTGCTCACTTGCTCCCTGTGATAGCACAAGGAGCAATGGGTGTAAGTTGCAGCAAAAGAGATTCCACCTCAACACAAGGGGGAACTTCTTTACTGTAAGGGTCACAGCACTGGAAGAGGCTCCCCAGATAGGTTGTGGGGTCTCCTTCTCTGGAGACTTTCAAGGCCTGTCTGGATGTGTTCCTCTGTGACATGAGCTAGATTATGTTCTTGCTCTGGCAGGGAATTTGGACTCGATCTCTTTGGGTCCCTTCCAACCCCTGACATCCTGTAATATAACACAATCTGTTAACTTTGATGCATACTTGAATAATGTGTATTTTCCCTCTGCGTCAAACTTGTCTATGAACAATTGCAGAATACTTAAACTCTTCTGTCTCTAAAGAAAAAACAAAAAAGAGATGTTATCAGATTCACTCTAAGTAAATAAATTAATCACTTAATTGATTCTGTTGGGCACATTACATACCATATGCTCTATGGGACAAAGGGTCATAACTTTCACCAAATCCTGCAGATGGATGAATAAAACATGACATCCAGTTACATACAGATTATTATGTTGCATCACACTAACTAATATCTACTGAAGACTTTAAAAGAAAACAAACACCAAACAAATAAACAAATCAAACTCCAAAACCCACAGCCCACAATGCCATGTCTATAAACAGATTCTCATCAGAGAATATTATGTAAGCTTCAGTGGCTGAAATCCCAAGGCCAATACACAAGAGTACTATTTTCATACTGTTGGGTTCAAATAAGAAATGTAGCCAAGCAGCAGATTTGCAAGGAAGAGGCAAAAATGAGCAAGGATCATCTTTCAGCTAAGATCAGCGTCCACCTACTTCAGTGGCCTGTACATAAGTGCATTTTAATTATCACTGAAACTTCATGCTGTAGTGGGTAGAAAAGAGCATCAATTCTGTGTAGCAGGACACCAAAGGCTTCAGTTTAACAGCACAAGTGTATAAAGGTTCAGTAATACATCCTCTCTCAAAACACTCAGGAAACTGTTAGGTATTTATAATCAAG
The DNA here is from genome assembly GCA_013396835.1 of Psilopogon haemacephalus. NCBI lineage: Eukaryota > Metazoa > Chordata > Aves > Piciformes > Megalaimidae > Psilopogon > Psilopogon haemacephalus. The sequence continues at coordinate 1,425,026 of VWZI01014441.1, forward strand.
CTTTAAATACTACTGCAAATTGCCTCTTATTACCTGAGGTACATTAATAAAATCTCTCAATTCTAAATACTGATGAAGAAGACTATTATCTTCCATTCTCAATAAACAGCTCTCAAACAGATCCTGCAGGTGGGAAAAAAACGTAAACATTTTGCACATGTATCAGACATTAATGTATATGCATAACATTAATGGCAAAAACTGCCTTCACTATACACAGCCATTTGAATACCCAAAGTTTGTAGGAGCTACAAATGGTAATTTAAACACTTTTACTTAGTGAACATTACACACATGCGTAAGTGTTTGAAAAAAAATCTAATTAACCCTCAAAATATTTCTCTACTATCTGATCTATCATTTGTACTTTCCTTAGAAAGGGAAACTATAGTTTTTCAATTACTCAAATAGGAAAAAAAATAAACATTCAAACAGTGAAAAGCTGATTAAAAGAAAACTTACTATTCCTTTAGATAACACAGATTCTTCTGTTCTATAGAAGAAACAAACAAAAACACCACATTATCAAATTTAAGTTGTTAATTTAAAAAAGACACTGTTGATATTTCAGAAGAAATACTAGAACAAAGATCAACAAGAACTTGTCTCTCAACAATTTTCACTCTATTTGATAAATATAGTATCTTAGTTATTCCTTCCAAAGATTTTTAGAATAAACTGGCTAACAAGAAGTTGAAAATGAAAAGTCCTCTATTCAGGGTCAAACCCAACTTTATTTCCTCCTATAAGCGCTGAAAAGCATCATCATGTTGTCTCTCACAGATATCAAGACACTGATTAACAAAGAACAGGAATCTTTTGCACAGTTCTGGCAGGTTAAAAAACCCACAGAAGATCCTAAACTGAATACAGCACGAAGTTTTGTTTAAATTCTACCAGGAAATGGTAAGCAGCCATAATGGGAAACTTCCCTTCTGTAGCAGCACTAGAAACTATTTGGTCAACACTGCAGCTTATAGAAGGTGAAATAATGATAATATATAGAAAAGTCTCATTCACTTTAGAAAACCTGACCTTGAATCACATTGCATATAGTACCGGAATACATTCAAATAAACAGTACTAAACTATTTTTTACTGAAGTACAAGGAAATACACACTACAATTATTCTCCATGTGTTTAAAAAAAACATTTGTTTTGCTTTTTAAGAACAATCTTTTTAAAATTATGTCACAATACAAGCTGAAAATGAAAAATAAAGTGTTTACTTTTTTTTTTTTGTTAATAAAAGAAGCCATCTTGTTCTGGAACTTGCTATTTTAAGTCTCAGGCTTAAGAACCTCCTTTGAACTTATCCAGTATATGCAAAATTTGATTCTTTTGCAAAATTTGATTCTTTGAATTGCTGTAAGAAAATCACACCCACCGTCTAGAACTCAAAATACCATAAATCCTACCTTTTCAGTAGTACTTCAATATGTGTCATATTGCATTGCAGAAGGTATGATGGACTGAAAGAGAAAACTTAAGTTTAGGTGGAATCACATAAGCTATACGCATTTGCACGTAGTTAACGCATTGGACAGAACTAGTCTTTTTTAGATAAAGGAATAAAACAGAACTAGAATATCTTTATAAAAATTCATAATCTTGAAATGGATACAAAAATAGTATGGCAAATGGCTGTTAATAACACTTATGTGGCCACTCTATAAATAAAAATTGAAAATTTAAGGTATGTTACTATTCAGCATTGGACTAATCCTACTAGTCTCTTTAAAAAGGAAAGCTCATCTAAAGTTAAACCATAATAAAGTAACTTGCAGGACTGGAGTATATTTTTGTGCATATAATATAAGCTACATAAAATATAAATGCATGCAGGTTGACATAAACATGTATTAGTGAAAGACAAAGTTTTCATTCATAACTCTTCACAAATAAAAAGATTACCTCAAAAGTACAGAGTTATCATAAGTGAGAAACAATAGTTCTTACCTAAATACCATTGGAAAGTTATCAATGCCAAAATGGTGAACAAACATCAGATATGAAAGACAGGCCAAAGAGTCTGCAAAATTTTTTTGCTCTATATCTGCAAACTCCTGATTCTCCCAGTGTGAGCTTTTGCCATTACGATGCAAAAACACTAGTGGCATCAATTCTTTTATATCCCACAAAATGTCCTAAAAAAGAAAGACAGATTTGCCATAGCTGCCTTTAAAAGGTCTTTATGCCAATTAAATGTGAAAACCTCAACTGTACTTACAGTAAATTTTCCTACATGGTATAAGTCTACGTTAATATAAAGATTTTGTATTTACGATATATATACACCCAAAAAAAAACCAAAACCCAAGTAAAATAATTGCTGTGAGAAGAATGTTAAGATAGCAAAATCAAGCACCCAAAAAAGTTAGCAAAGACAAAATAAAATCATCCTGCAAAACCCTGTTTTGGCTCCCCTATCCACAATACTATGAATAACAACAACTATATGATCACATTATGGCACAGGAATCCTGTATTTCTCAGGTCCCTCAGTGGAACAGAGAAGCGAATCTAAGCAACTGACAGGGTAAGAGCTTATCTGGCAGTTGAGGAAAAGCCACTACATTTCAGTATTTGCAAAAGAAGAATATTCTTTACCACATTCAAAATGTGGACAAGTGACAGCTCTACTTACAGTACCTTCATTAATCACACCTAGTCCTATTTCTGAAAACATACACATACAGTGTGTTCCAACTGATGCACGGAATGTACTTGACTATCTCCAGATAACAGGTGGTTTATTGAAAATTTAAATGAAATACTCTAAACTAGCAATAAACTTTCTCTAATAAAACACAGCTGCTATGCAAAATACTCAAACCCAGAGTAACTGCATTGGTAGCATGGAGCTGACATGCTCCACTGAACCTCCAGCTGTAACACTGGCAGAAACTCCAATTTCTAAATGGTCAGCTGGCACTGCACAAGGCACATTATCGATTTCTCACTGTACCACTCATGGATTAAATGTAACAAGATTTTACCTTGACGTAATACTGCAGCAAAGATGATCCTTTACATATTAAAAAAAAATCATACATTGCTAAGAAAGAAAAGCAGTTACAGCAAAACAGCAGCTGCTGACTCAGACAGCAGTCCAAACTGGTTTATCAAGGAGCAAAAACTGCCTGTAAGATTTGCAAATTCCAGAGATGGGACCTGGATTGGTTCTGTACAGTTATTTACCTGCATCATCTTAAAACACCCAGTAAAACACCCTACTAACCAATAAAGGAAGCAAAATGAGCTCTAGAATGAATTCTCAACTAGACCACTGGTTTTGCAAACTGTTATTAACTGTGACCACACTTACTATAATTTCAGCTGCAAAATGCCTAAATGGATGTTCTTCAATGCCTTCAAGTTGTTCAAGCTGAGCTGTCAATAACGGGTATTTCAGACTTTTCATACAGCTGAAATAAGAAGTGGTGAAACAAAGTCACCAATATGGTCACAACTACAGACAAAAAAAGTGCCACTTATAACCAAGAATAAAGTCTATATGTATATTAGCTGCTGCTATTCCTGGTATGCCAAAAGGAATAAAAAAAGAGAGTCTATCTCCTCTAGAAGCATCCCTTGGACTTCACCTCCAGAGTATGGTTATCCTCACTGTTGTAAATTTAAGGAGAAACAGAGGAACACCAAATCAGCCTAGTATTTCTTTACCATTTCCCTGTACTAAAAGAATAATTATTGCTTTTACCTTTCTCTCACTTTGTAAGTGTTTAAAGCTTATTTAAGGGGTTGGGTTTAATTTTTTTTTTCAAAATACCATATTTATTAATAAGTTGGCAGCATTATAAAACTCTATTGAGACAGTTTATTTACTGCTTATGTAATAAATACCTACTGCTAATTTTGTTACATTATAATAATGTATTACACTGACATAAAATACTCACAATTTTACTAATTCTTCTTTCAGCTCTGTGTCATTGTATTCTGGTAACTTTTCCATGTTTTTAACAACTTCATTCACAAAAGGTTTAGCAAAGTCAACCACTGCACTACAACATCGACACAGACCAAATTTATCTTCTTGTATTTGTTGCTTTGTATAAGGTACAGGTAAGGGAGTAAGCTGGTTCATAATCATGGCCAAAGATAAACCCACTGAGTAGGCTTTCTTGTTCTGAAGTTTCAAAAGCACTGGGGGAAAGAAAAAAAGGGAGAGAAAATATTTTGGAGACATTTGCATCTGGGGAAAAAATAACATCAGGCACCAGTACAGGTTGGAGGCTGCCTTGCTGGAAAGCAGCTCTGTAGAGAACTGCTCTATAATCCATGACAAAACCAACAAAATGGTTCCCAGACTAAGGGAGCACCACACGAGTGTACCCAGTGCAGGCTAACTGCAGATTGACTGTACAAAAAACCCCCCCACACTTCTAACATGAGAAGCATTTTGGTAATTGAGGTATGTTAGAATTTAACAACACATCTCAGAGACTGGTAACTACTTGTTACCAGTATTTATGAACCTAGCACGCCTAGGCCCAACAATCTTAGTTTTTATGTGTAACCCTAAGAATGCTTCCCCCTCACCAATCAACTACTTCAACATGCTTCTGCCTGAAGTTTTCTACTGTGAACATATGGAATTGTATGTTTTAAAAAGTTAAATTATGAAGAATTTCACAAATTCATGTAGTTCTCTACTTCTGTAACAACAGCATGAATGTTTTACAAATCTAAATACAACAGTCACAGGACCACACCCTTGTAAATTATGAAAAGTAACTGAACATCACACTTTCAACTGCTGCTATTAATTCCGTCTAAAACCTTTCTTCTAGTAGGGTAAATATCAGCACAAAATGTGTTATTTTGTAGTGTGTAATAAATGTCCTGTTAGGACAGAAATTCCAGCAAAGGCTAAACTAAACTGATAAACAAATGAGAACATTATTTCAGAAATCACATGTAAAACTGACTCTTACCTGTCTGCAAAGGCTGAAGAAGTAACAAGACAGTTTGGCACACCTGCTCTCCAGAGGTTTGCTCAATCTGCTCAAGTAAACCCAAGAAAAGCTCCTTTGGATTGCATAGCTGCAAGAGAGGAACAATGCATATTTTTAAATTACCACAATCACAAGGAAAGTTCAATACAAAAGTTCCTGAACACCAAGAAAGCAGATCTGAATAGTCAAGATAATCTTTAACAAATTAACTAGGAATTGGTAAGTACTTCGCTATAATTAATATCTGTTGTAAAGTGTGTGTTTGTGTATATTTGCATATAAGCCGCAAATGTGTAATAATAAGTGATGCCACTAAACTTGTTTTCTGTGATCTATAAAAACCTAATAGTACCATAGCAAAGCAAGCCTTAGAAGTAGAGAGAACAGAAAAACTTCAGTGAGAATTTAACTCAAGCTATAGAGGTTGCAAGTTTTTTTTAAGTATAAGAATGACCAGGAAATAGTTTTCTAGACAGTAAAACTCATCTCCCCTACAACTCCATCAGAGCCATCATCATACTGTATCAACAAGAGACAGTATTGCTGTTGCTGCTTTGCAGCAGCCAGCTGTCAAGAACTACTTAAGTTCTACCTGTCTTTTTCCTTCTGGGTAATGCTATGACTTTGTTTTGCCCAGTTACTAATTTCATAGAATTTGTAACAGGTTAATTATTCCTAAGAACACTAAGCCTGGGTCTACTGCAGATGAAACTGGGCTGTGAGTTTAAAAGTTACAGACAAACCAGGGGGGAAATTAGGACCACTTCCTTCCCTACAATTATTGTATTATAACCAAGTATTTAAAAAACATACCTGTGCCAACTGATCTAGTATCTTCAGGCAGTGTTCTCTCTTATCATCTTCCTGTTCATACAAGAAAATACATCTAACAAGAGGAGAGATGAGATTCCAACCCATATTCTTGATGATAACCTAAAAGATTTTCAGAGAATAAACCACAACTGGGTATCATCTAAACCTAGAAATACGGTATACATGAAAGCCAAAAAAGACCACAGATCAACATGCTGGTTATAAACAACACGATAATAATGTCATTGAATACTTAACAACTATTACCATAAAGTTCTGTATCTGACATACATTGTATTTGTATTCTTTACCCATATACATGGCTGCTTATTTGGTGTAATTTTCTTCAAAATATTAATTCTAGCATGTCAATATACAGCTGTAAGAATTTATCTGACAATACATTTAAAACAAGACTGATTGCAGGAGTTTTGCTGAAAGAATAAATGTTTAGATGAAGTATGATCAATCTGAAGGGACTGCAATCTTCAGCTGTTACTCCAAACTCACAAAATTCAAACTAGACTATGAACCACATGTAATACCACCACAATATTCCATCTTTCACTTTTGTTCTCAACTTTCTGCCTGTGTAGAACTTAGTATATTCTCCCAGCTGCTCAAAGCACCTATAAACATTAGCATTTCTTACACTAGCATCAGCTTAGTTGGTTCTTGCAGTTTCAGCCAATATTATTATCTCCATCCATGATGGATTGACCTCAGACAGCCACTAAGTACCCACCAGCTGCTTGCTCACTCTCTGCCTGCAGTGGGATAGGTGGGAGAATCAGAAGGGCTAAGCAGAGAGTAAATCATAGTCAACATAACAATTTAATAAGTGAAGGACAAACAAGAGGAAGGGTATGGGAGAGGGAATGATGCAAACCAACTCCCATCAGATCAATGTCCAGCCAGCCTCCAAGAAACTTGCGTCAGTTTGGGTCAGCTGTCTCAGCTGTGTCCCCTCCCAACTTGCCTGCTTACTGAGTGGACAGAGAGGAGCAGAGAGTGCCCTAATGCTGTACAAACATTGATCAGCAACAGCTGAAAGACTGGTGAGTTAATCACATATCTTGGTCACAAATCTAAAATACAGCACTATGTGGACTGCCATGAAGAAAATAATCTCCATGCCAGCCAGCTTCTCCAGTCCACCATCTGACATCCTGTCCTGCAAAAGACAGACACTATTACTTTCTCATAATTATGCTTTTGTCCTCATTTCTCTTTGCTTAACTCACTGAGAAACACTGATTAATTAATGGCTTTGTCAAGATTATGATAACTTTGCTTCTGAGAGCTACCTGAAGCTATAAGAGAACATGCACTCAACACAGGGCAACTTATTAACCACTCATATGTAGGCCTTACTCCACAGTGAAAGTAGAGTCCTCTTTTTAACAAGCAGTTTTATCTATTTAAGTTAGTACATAACTAATATAATTAGTGCAAACTCAAACTCACCTTGTTTTTCTCATTTTGAATTACTTCTAATAACTGAGCTGCATACCCATCTTCTAAACATTTCTGACCTGCTACCAGAAACAGATTAAAATCTTCCCCTTTGAAATCAGCTTCTTCCAGAATTTGCTACAAAGAAAACATCCATGTTTAACTCACACTTTAACACAAAACACATTGTGTTGTATTAAACACAAATTTTAAAAAGGGAAAACAGAAGCTTTCATTGAAAAATTAAATGCAGTGTCACTATAACATCTTTTCTTCTATACATATTTCACATATTAAGAAAGCTGCCAAGAGCTACTGGAGAAGACAATGCAGTGTTGCAGTACAACTTTCTAAGTTAGCAAGTGTCTTTAGGTAAGCACCGCAGAGAAGTTAACTAAACATAGAGGCTAAAATGAGATGCCTAATGAGGATTTCTGCTAACAGCTTTGCCTTTTTGGTCTTAATTATAACATGAGAAGAGAAATGGACACTGCTGACACTTATTACTTTTATGGAAAGAAAATTACTTACACATCTTTGTATTATGGCTTGAAGTTCATCAACTGCCATCACAGTTTGGTTTTGTTCTTCTGGCATTGAAACCTATTATAAATTAAAAAGCGCAGCATTAAAACACATGAAGTAAAAACAGAAACTGAAAAATAATCACACCATCAAAAAAAATTGCCAAGAGAAGAATGAGATCAATCTAAACAGACAGCATGATTTAAAATAAACCAAAAAAAACCCAACAAACTAACACACCAGAAAAAAGACATGTTTAAGCATACACTATGTTATTAAATGCATGTTTAAGTGTATGCTATATTATTCTACTCCTTGTATTTGCAGGGGATAGTATTCCACACAGGAAACAAGCTGCATTTCTATGTACAGGAAAGCAATTTATCCAATAGTATGAGGGCCATCTTAATAAGTTAGGAGGTCTCAGCTACCACCTAGACATATACATTGAAAACCACAACTGACACAGAGGTCTGGGCTCACTGTGTACTCAGCAAGCATGTCCATGCTTTGATGCATCTTCCGTGACTGTTCTAATCAGAAGAGCTTCTGCTTGGCCCTGACTAGAAGACTAACCTGACAGCCAAGATGTGTGCAGCTGATCCAACACCATACCAATTTATATCAGCAGTCTAACCAAAATTACATATGCAATATGATTTATTTCTTTCTAGTGCCTAGAAAGGGATAGTTCAATGGTCTTCTCCCTCTAGATAATACAATTTTAAACTTTCTCACTAAAAATAATTAAGGTAAACATCTGAGTAAGTAAAGTACATACAAAGCTCTGCACAGTCAGGACCATGAATTCTGGGGAGATTCAGACTGGATGTGAGGAGGAAGTTCTTCACCATGAGAGCGGTGAGGCCCTGGAATGGGTTACCCAGGGTGGGTGGTTGGGGCCACTTCCCTGGAGGTGTTTAAGGCCAGGATGGATGAGGCTGTGTCCAGCCTAATCTAGGGTAGGGTGTCCCTGCCCATGGCAGGGGGGTTGGAACTAGGTGATCCTTGTGGTCCCTTCCAACCCTGACTGATTCTGTGATTTTACATAAAATCAAGCTTGGTTATTCCACGTGATATATAGTAGAAGCAGTTAAAATATATCATTTTTAGCACTGCCGTGTGCCTAAATCTGGTTATATGATGACTATGAGGACGAATTATATATACACTGGGGTATCTTGCTAACTACTCATTGAAACACCCGAGTTCTATATTCATAGAGGTATCTCAATGTAACATCCTCAGTCTCTTCTCTTAGGTTTGTCCTTAGCTACATCACACAACAGCTAGACAACAAAGCCACCCAGGCGTTCACAAAAACCAGGCTACCTAGCAAAAGCTTAAAAAGCATCTTGCGGTAATTTTATTATTCAAAGAATAAACAAGCCACCCTCCGTTCTGAAGGCTGTAATTTAACATTTTTACATCACTGCAATCTGTGTGCCTAGTCTGTCCTTTAAACTTGGTCGTCGTATACTTTATTACCACAAGTCGAACTGTTGGAGCTCTTAATTTTCCAGGATGTTACTAAGCCTCCCAAAACAACTTAAATATACTTCTGAAGGTTAATAGCGTTGAATTTTCCGCCCTCAGTAACTTTACTATGTACTTGGCGCCACGAAACGTGCCCTGAGCACCCAACGCGCTGCTCCAGGGATTTACCAGCTGAGCCCTGATGGTCTCAGGCCTTAATACTTAATCCAGTTTCTAATTAAATCTTTTCGGAGGTTTCAGCGGCAAGCAGAGAGCATGTGAATCACGTGAAGCTTTCTACTATTTATCATACCCTCCAAACTCTCTTCTCTTTAATAAACACCTCAGTCCCTTCTTTCCGCGGGTGGGGTACAGCAGGCAAGCCGATACAGAGAAGCTGCCAATATAAGTCTTTAATACACGACTCAGCTGAAACCCCCCTTGCTCACCTCAGCAAGCTGCCGCCGCTGGAGCCCCCCAGTACCGACCAGTCGTACCCCTCAGCCCGACAGCACCGTGTCGCTTCTCCTCCCTCCCGGCCCAGGCCACGCCGCGACAGTGGCTCCGCCTCCCGGGTTGAGAGGTCAGAGGGAGGGAGCAAGCAGAGAGCCCACGATGATGGCTGCCGGGAAGCAGCCGGGAGGCGCCAAGGGGAAGCTTAGCCGGCGGCGCGCAGGTAGGCTGCTGGCTCCGTGTCCTGCTCCTCTAGTCAGGTGCCAAAGGGAGACTGTGCCGATCGGCAACGTGGATTTCCCAACTCGCAGTACTGGGGAGGGGGGAAGCGACTGCGGGACTGCCGGGACCGCGGCCGAGCTGGCTACAACCCCCGGGCCAGCCCTTCAAGCAGCCCTGGGGGTTGCGCGCTCTGTTGCCGCCGCGCCTGACAGCTGTCTTGCAGCTGATCTGGAAACGCCGTCCTCGTGTTTTAAGTGTAATAGTCCCTTTATTTTCCCTCCCTGTTGCCCTTGTCTTAAGAGAGCGGCTGCTCGAGTCCCCAGCGTTGTTGGCTGGGTCAGGGTGGGCGGAGCAGTTTTTGAGGGCGATCTGGAGGCAGCGAGGCTGGCAACAGTGACTCTTGGTCATGGTACCGGTGTCGAGGCCTTGTGGCAAAAATCAGTGGTGCGTCAGTCGGAAAGCGTAGCTTTGGTCAGCAGTGGGGTGCAGGGCTGAGCTGGAGAGCCGGTGGAGAAGCGGATCAAGTGTGATTGGCACAAAAGTAACGCCAAAGTTATTTTTCCTTGAACCTTCTGACTATGCAGAATATGAGGAATGAGTATGAAAGCAGATGGATCTGTCAGCCTTCATCCAAAAACTGTGTCTGAGTGGATGGTCACTACCTGGTTGAAGTTGCTGTCAGCCTACAGAAGAAAGTTTCTATGCAGTTCTCTTGATTATGATTATATTTCAGAAGTTTTACTATTTTCCACTGTTAAAGGAAGAAAGTACACTCATTTCTACATTTGTATATTTCATTTCCAGGGAATAAGCATTCGGCTGCTCCAAATAATGAAGATGCTGCTCAAAGGTAGAGTTTCTAACAATATGTGGCATTGATGTTGTTTTGTCTCGCTTTGAAATCTCATTCTCTGCTTTGCATGATACTACTTTCTCAGAGTAGTATCTCTGACTTCAGGTAATGGCTAGCATCAACATTATGGACATTACACAGGCTTGTTTGGAGTGATGCCCTGTAACTTCTAACAACATGCACATGTGTACATTAGATAGAAGGCTAAAAGTTTATGTTAGGGATTGGAAGGGATCTCCAGAGATCATCGAATCCAATCCCGCTGCCAAAGCAGGGTCACGTAAGGCAGCTGCACAGGAACGCATCTAAATGGGTTTTGAAAGTCTCCAGAGAAAGACTGCAGCCTCTCTGGGCAGCCTGTTCCAATGGTCTCTAGCTCTCACCATAAAGTGTCTCCCTGGGTTCAGATGGAATCTCCTGCATTCTAGCTTGCATCTGTTGTTCCTTGTCCTGTCACTGGGTCCCACCAAAAAGATACTGTCACCTTCATCTTGACACTCATCCCTCAGATATTTATAGACATTGGTAAGATCCCCTCTCAGCCTTCTCCTCTCAAGACTAAACAGCCCCAGGTCACCCACTCTCTCTTCATGGGAGAGATTGACTGTTTACAATGTCTATTGGAAGGGCTGTCAAATGGAGATTGGAGACATCTAGAAGGTTGCTCTCTGGATATTTTCTGAAAATGAAATAGTAATAAGACTTGGCAATAGTCAGGAAATCTAGTGTGTTGGGATTTGTATTTCTTGCTTCCAGTCCTTTGTACCTTCACACTCAGTCATGTCACAGTCCTCATTTCTTACCATTCTCCTGGTAATACTCCATTAATTGTTCATTCGTGGCTCTTTGTCCTGCTAGTTCTGGGTTTCCCTCTCTTGCAAGAACACTTGGGTGAACTGATATGGAAGCATTACAATGCAATAACAGTAAATACTTTTCCTTACTAGAGTGGAAATAAAGTAAACCAAGGTTGGAAACTCATTTGTGTTTATTGCAGTATTACTAGCCCTGTTACTCGTTGTTTTGTTTGGCCCACATGATGTAATACAGACAAATGTAAACTAGTGTATTTGAGAAAAAAAGATAAAGATATGATCGAAGAATGGTTTATGGAAATCTGCCCTCTGTCATTCAGTGTCTGCTCTGTTACAGGAGGGCAGCTCTGGAGTCTGCTATAAGAAAGAAAATTGAGTGTGAGAAGAAAGCATTGTATATTGTTGAACAGCTCCTGGAAGAAAACATTACTGAAGAGTTCCTTCTGAATTCTGTAGGTTTGCAAGTTTTTAATGCTATTTATATCTTTGTGTCCAATTTTTTTGTTAAGTTCTTGGAACATTTTGCTGCATTTTAAAGTACAGAAACCATTTATTCCCACTCTTAGCAGCTCTTATGCTGATGGCCATTTTCAAGGGTCCTGCAGTGAAAACATGCCCTAGTTTTGCAAATTGTTTGTGTGTGTTTATAAAGCTCTTGTATATGTAAAAAGAAATGCCTGAGTCTTCCTACTTCTTTTGTTTAACCTTTTACCATTTTTACTGTGTAGGTTCTAAAGGTCATTTATTAAACTTACTAGATAACTGTTATAAAATTTTTAATATTTGTCACTTATGAGATGTTTTGAGTATAAGTGTCAGATTTTCCAGTATTTGTTGTTGAACTATTTCCTTGTCACTTTAGGGAAAATGTATTACTCCAGCTCACTATAAAGATATCGTTGATGAACGGTCTATCATCAAACTATGTGGTTATCCTTTATGTCAAAATAAACTGGAAAATGTAAGTTACTTTTTATTAATGCTGTTATCATAAGAATTTCATCACATATTTTATTCTCTTGCATTTTCTTTTTAATTTTAAAATATTAAACATAGATTAAAATGCTGTCAAGTAGTGGGTCGGGCTTCATATCCATTTGGGTATAGTCCTTCTGAAGTAAAAGGTAATGTTTGATCTGTTAACAACTATTACTGTATGACAGAATCAGCTGGCATCTACTTTGGTAGTAATAAAGATAAATGAGGTCTTGCTTTATGGATGCAGAAACTTTCTAATCTTGCTCCTTCTTCAGTGTAACTGTATATCTATGAGAAGCAGGTCTCTTCCAACCTAAACCATTCTATGATTCTATGATATGATTCTATGACAGAATCAGCTGGCATCTACTTTGGCAGTAATAAAGATAAATGAGGTCTTTCTTTATGGATGCAGAAACTTTCTAATCTTGCTCCTTCTTCAGTGTAACTGTATATGAGAAGGACTGAAGTGAAAAATTAATCAATGCAGGTACGTTACTATGCAAAAGTTTATATATCTGCTCTAAAAATGTAAGTTCTGTGTGTCAGAGTCATAGTCACACTTAGGTATGGTGTATCAGAGCTTAAGCAGAACTCAGAAGTCAGTTAGATAGCCTGTTACATAAAACCAGCTGTGGTTCACCTGATTATCTGAAAAAAAATACACTCAAGTACAAAACATTTACTGTTTTGGACTTACTATGTCCCCACAAAAGTTCACTGGTTTTGTCTGGGTAGTGATGGGGGTCTCTAACAGTACAGTCTTTCATACATATAAATAGATATGGATCAAAGAAGGACCTGTCTTTGGTTGCCGAACCCTTACACATGAGTAAAGTTTCTGCCTTGGCAGCTCCATTGTTTTATGTTCGCCACTGTTTTTTGTTGATATGAACTTGTCTTCTACTGGTAGTAAGATGTAAATGTTTAAAGATAAATTGCCATTCTTGCATCGAAGCAGGTGCAGTATCAAAAGAATTGAGAGAAAATGAGGTAGTGGTATCCAGTTCAGATAGAACATACTAAGAATGAGGTTTTCTGTGAAGTTGTGACAGACCCCTTGCTGATGAAAGCATATTGTTTTAGGTGCCAAAACAGAAGTACAGGATTTCAACAAAAACAAACAGAGTTTATGATATCACTGAGAGAAAGGTATGGTAACAAATCTATTTCTAAAATGTATTTAATACTATCTCAACATCAGAAGTGCACTTTATAACAGCATTCATAGGGTGGCTTGATTCAGAGACACTATGTATAGTTCTTAGGAAATTTTCCTGGACCGTTAGAATTATTAATTTTTTGGTGTGTTTCGGTTTCTAGATGCTCTCTTTGGAAAGACAAAACCCTACTTATTTTCTTTTCTAAACTTAACATGGAAAGTTTTGCTTGGATAGCAATTTGTATGTGATACAACTGATGCGGTAGAGATGTCTGTGAAGAAGTGTTCTCTTTTTGTTCCACTGTAGTCAGTGATCTTTAGTAGGGTCAAAGTGGACATCCTTTTCATTCACTTAGGTTTGCAGTAGTTCTATCTAGTGCATTCCTTAACGTGTCTTCCTTTAGAGTTTTGGGTTGGGGTTTTTTTTGTGGATTTTTCAACATAAAACTACCTCTTCACAAAGTCTATTCCTTTTTTGAAACATATTCATGCGTGTGGTTGTATAAAAGTCTTCTTTTCCTGCTCGCAGGATATGGATTCATCCACAGGTGCTTAGCCACTAAATTGTATGATAAATGTTTCTAGTTCCAGAACAAATTTCTTCAATGTTGCTAGTATACATTCCTTTCCTCTGGTTACAACTCTGGGATACACAGAATTCTGGGAATTGCTTTCTGAAGCTACCAGCCAAGACTCTTGAGAAAAAATAGGATGTTTTGTCTTGTTCCCTGATGAAGGTCTTCAAATTAATTTTTCAAAGTTGCTGCAAAATTTTATGAATTGTTCTGAATATTGCAAAACATCCAAGTTCTACTGCTAACAAAAATCTTTATTATTGAACACCAGAATTTTATTGCATGTTTTTTCAGCTCTGTGACCATCTTGTTGGGTTAGAGATTGCTCTTTGATCACTTTTGCAGTTTTAAAAAATTATTATTATATAGAATCCAACACCAGTTTACTTCTCAGTGTGTAATCAATGAGAAAAAACCAGAAAAGGGTGGTGGGGAGGCATAGGTAGAAATAACATATGGGTAATGGGGTTTAATAGACATGGTTTCTCAGATGAATTAAAAACATGGTCAGAGGCTTAGAAAGAAATGTGAATCGGTACTTAATTTTACAGGTAATAGAACAATTACTTTTGTTCCTTTCTATGAGTATTAAGGTTATCTTTAGTCCTATTTTTGTTGTTTTCTCTCTTTCTTCCAGTGCTTTTGCAGCAACTTCTGTTATAGAGCATCTAAATATTTTGCAGCTCAGATTTCCACAAGTCCAGTATGGATGCGAGAAGAAGAAAAGTAAGTATAATCTTATACATTCATTATTAATTTTATGAATATTATTTTTTCTGTCCAAGCTGCCATGCTAGTAAATTAGCTGCAGTACAACAGAGTGATTCAGCTGAAGCAGAGTTAGCTGATGTTAACATGTTAGCTTAGCATGCTGTTCATTTTAAAAGTATTGTTGCCATATTGATTACAGTAATTGGCATGACTCATTTCTACTCATGACTACTTAGTAGGTGTGACCCTACTGCTGTAAAGGGCAGACTAGTCATAAATAATAGTCAACCCCTAATAACATTAAATGTACTTAATAGGATGGGATTTTTACAAACCATGCTATGTAGAGGATAAATTTGTCTTAGCCCATTACAGGAGATTTTCTAATTTTAGCACAGCACTTGGCAGTGGACTTAAGGTTAGATAGAATGCTTGCACCTGAAAGCAGATTGTAACATGAAGACGTTCTCCTGTCTATGTTTCAAATCACCCATTATTGTTACTGCAATACATATTTTGGAACAGTGTGATGTAGTCTATGTTCCTCTTAGGCTTGCAGATAATGAATTGAGCCAATGGGTGTCACTGTTTAACAAAAAATACCTGTGGCCTGTTCAGTTGAATTTATTAAGGTTTTGTTCTCCCAGACACCACTTTTCGTAGTCTTCTGGTTTTCAGCAAAATAAACTACTTAAAATTTATACATGTGAGCTCATTTTCACATTTCAGATCAGTCATATGAAATACCTAATGAATGAGAGAAGAGATTTAGAGCAGCCTAATCTGATCCCAGGCATTCTAGTAGGTAAAACTAGTCTCTTCATTAAATGTTTAAGAGTTTACCAGTATTTTGGTGCTATTGTTTTGCTGTTTTAAAAGAAATTAGTCCTAAAATCTCTCTTTTATTCTTTACACTGAAAGTGTGTATTTCTGATATGCCTGACAGAGCGTGTGTGCTGTGTGGCTAGGGAGAGAGGTGGTATGTTTCAAAAACCAAACAAGCAGACAAAACCCCATGGCTAGGTGTATCTGTTTGCACAACCACATATATGTACACACACTGGTGCAGGTTTACACATTAAGATAATTGAAACTCTTTTGACAGAAAAACTCTGAAGAAGAGTTATGTGGAGTTAATAGTTTAAATAGGTGTATGTGAACACCTCTACTTTCCAGGCTCAAATCATTTNTATAATTTTTGAGAGGTGTTAGTGCATTAACTTTACTGCATGCTTAGAAGATTTTCTTTTATTCATAGGAGACATGGGCAAGGATTTCAATGTTTGGTGTTGATAAAACTGATAAAATGAATAGCTGCTAATTGAAGCAGATTAATTGCAAAGAGAGCTTTGTAAAGAAGCTCATCAGAAAGAAACCTAACAGTTTGTTTAGTAACGTTTCTTAGAATCTTTACAGCCTAATTTTTTTACTAAGTAAAGAGAAACTGAATTTTTAAATTATTGTTATTTTATTATTTTGGAGCATTTTTCTATAAATGGTCCAGAACTATTTTTACAGGATTAACTTTGTGACCTCTGAGGATCTTGGCATGTTTACTTTGTTGAAGATGAGACCAAAGGGTCATTTGAAAGCAGTCAACACCTACTTTTAAAAAGTTAGAAAAATTAGAGCCAAACAATTCTTAGTTGATAGCAGAAAACTTAGAGCAATGACCGCAATTTTCACATGGATGGTTCAGACTGAATGTTGGGGGAAAAAAAACTACACTAAGATTATGGTGGAATGAAACATGATGCTCAGCAATGTTTTGAAAACCTCAAAAAACAGAGATTTTGAGATTTATTCTTCATGGATTTGTGACTGACCTAATCTAGCAATGGTGAAAACTGTGTTAAAATCAGGAGGTCAGACTAGGGACTTCAGAGGTCGTCTTTGGCTCTCATTTGTGTGATTTGATGATTCTGTTAAATGTTGGTCAGCATAACAGCATCATGCTGCAGGCACATTAGTCACGTTCTGTGACCATGTATGTATAAACCTGCTTTCACTAACCCTGATTTGAACAGAGGATGTTGGCGTAGAAGATCCTCGTCCAGCTTCAACTATATATTATATTCATTGATGTGTATTTCTAGATCATTGGTTTAGCAGGAAAATCTTAATTCTGTGTTGTTTTTTTTGCAGACCACCAGACATAGAGCTCCTGAAGGAGGGACAGAGGTATGCTGAGCAATTTTTTTTTTATATTCACTTACAGTTAGAAATATTAGCATCCTGTCAGATTAAAGGGAAATCTTTGATTTCCCGTGTTATGGAAAGGACCTTATTAGAGCCTATACAAAGGTTTATTTGTCTTGTTTGACTTCTTCCTTTGTGATTCTAAACCAGCATATTTGATTTGTATGATTTGGTGTACAGCTGCTCTTGGCTTGTGTGTCCTAATTGAGCCTGTTGAAATCTGGAACAAATGCACTGTTTGTACTTTTCATATTTTGTACCATCTATTCTTTATAAAGAAAATGGTACCAATTAAATGTGATGAAAGCTTCTGTACTTCTTAATCTAAAATGTTCATGTCAGCTAAAGTGAAATCATAGTACTCTGTCATCTCTCTGTACCTTGCTGTATATTGTGCTTTTGTTTGTTCTGCATCACACAGCCATTAGGTGGCAAACTTACGTCCACTAAAACCTGCTCTGCTGTCTCCCTGATCTTAGGGTACTTTATATTTATTTATTCCTATTCCTATCTTTAATTCAGTGTCTATACTTGTTATCTTGGTTAGAGAACGTTGCCATTCTTTGAGTTCAAGAAGACTTTTAGAACAGCAACTCTGATTCTTAAGGCAAAAAAGTACACTTCTATAAGAGAAAAAGATACATTTTTCTTACATGAGAATGAGAAACTATGTCTTATTTCATTGATGGCTTATGTTTCCTGTTACAGTGGACAATCTGGAGATGAGGTGAAACTACGTGATGAAGTAGTTAAAGTATCTGACATTGAAAACCCTAGGATATCTTCAAATCCCTGTAAATCTGGTTCTCATGACACAGACAGCAACAGCAGTAGTGATACTGAACAAGAATTTGTTTCTTCTGTCCTACCAGAAAGTCAGTTAAATTCAGCTAATTTTGCACAGCAATTGCACAGAAACACCATCCTCACAAAGAAGCATGCTCAGAAATTCTGTTCCAGTGCTACAACTGAAGATTCACGTGTGGTAAAAGCCACTGAACAGCTATCTAATTGTAATTTAGATGATCAGAAAGAAAGGCGTCCTTGCTCCGTTCATAATAAAATAACTACTCCACCTTCAAAAACAGCTCTAGAGAAATCCAGCGCTTCAGAAAACCATGAACATACGTGGGATTCACAGGTAGTTTTTCTAGGTGTGAGCAAAAGAGGGGCAGAACATCTTAAAAGAAGACTAGCTAACTCAAAAGAACATAAAAACCCTGAACTGAGGCATCCGGTTGATTCCAAAGGCAGTTTATTAGAAGTGCTTAAACAAACACTTACGGAATGGAGAACTGAGGAAACTTTAAAATATCTCTATGGCCCAAACTACACTTTCTGTTCATCGGAGCACATACCATCTGCCAACCAGGAGAGTGAAGAACTTGATGAGGATGACTTAGATACAGCTGATGATTGTAACGCTGTCACTACAGAGCAGTCTGAAAACAGTTTGAACTACTCCTTACCTTTCACAGGCTCAGGTGAAGTAGTTAAGCCTGTGCCTAGTTATGAAAAGTTGAAAGAAGAGACAAAGTTTCTCGAACTCAGGGTAAAAGAGTTCTATAAAGGAAAGTGCATCTTGGCTGAAGAGGCAATGACCCATGCACAAGCAGAGGAACACCCTAGCAAAGGCAAAGTAAGTGTCCAGTGGAATGGGGTCAGGGCTATATAAAACCTTCTTTCAAAGAACTATTACAAGCTCTTTATATCTGTCATTGTAAGTGTAAGTATCTAATAGGGAATGAAAAAAGTAGGTTAGCTGTACAGTCTATGTTGCATGAGATTAGCAAGCTACTGTCCATTAAAAAATTACAGGACAGAAAAGAATTGGATTGGTATGGGGCACTTAGTGCCATGGTCTAGTTGATTGGATAGGGCTTGGTTATAGGTTGGACTGGATGATGATCTTGGAGCTCCCTTCCAAGCCTCGCTGATTCTATGGGGTTTTTTTTTCCATTGGCCATATGAGCTTTCTTATGTTTAAGCATTTGTTAGTAAGCTGTGACTATTTTGATGCACTGACTTTAACTAAATACTAGGTTATGGCTGTTAAAACTTTTTGTCTAATACAGGATGATCAGCAGGAAGATCTCACCTTTCCACTTGTTGATTCAAATGCACAAATGCAGATTAGAAAGCGAATTGTCCTTGAAAAACTGAGAAAAGTGTAAGTATCCTTTCCTTTGGTAAAGGTCAAGCTGAAATTGGTGCTCATTCTTCATAATCTTGGAAAGAATCTAAATTATTTAGGTTCTTGAAACTTAGTTAAAAGCAGATTATTTAAATAGCTATATGTGCCAACTGCCCAAATCTAAAGAGAAAAACTTATTGACTGGTAGATACTTGTCCTGTGCAGTAAGCATGCTATTACTGCTAAATGAATCTACACAGGAGGAAGCAATATTTTCACACCTCTTAATCTAAGAAAAAGTCTTGCTGGAAGAGTTTCTGCTCCATGTTTGGTATCAGCATGGTGCTAGCTACAACCATTAAAGGCCCTCAGAGTTGAATCTTAAAACTTTCCAACACCAGACCTTTTTCACATGCATAAAGGGTCTTTGGAATCCCAAAAAAAGAGATGAAGGCATAACTGCTGTTATTGAATTGTCAAAGTTGAGAGGACCTCAGCTGTTTTGAAGGCAATGCAGGTGAGTGATTGAAAGCCATGTGTGGGGTGGATTTGTTAGTGCAATTTTGCCTTTCAGTGGTTGCAGGTCACGGTAGCTTGCCAAACTTCATTTTGCACAATTTTTTTTTTTTTTTTAACTAAGACCAAACTTTTACAACCAAAACTCCCCCCAAAAAGCTCCATTCTTTTTCTCTCTGTCTGCAACAAGTGTGGACAGGCTGGAGTCAAACTGTGCTTTGGGAAAGGTTATCTCTGATCTGTCAATGTTACACAGATTCCAAGGACTACTAATGTGTGGTGAAGCAGCTTCTATGCACCTTCTTATTTTTCCACAGATTTATCAATCATTTTCACTATCTAGCATAATTCGTGATGAACTTAACTCTGGTGTTCCATAAAGAGAGAATAAGAAAGACAGAATGTTTCTTTTTTTTCTTCAAAGAATGAGGTTTCTTCAAAGATTCTATTCTTGCCTATCTGCTTCTTTAGTTGCTTATTTTAAATTCCATGAGACGATGTCTGTTGCGCTCAAGTGAGACAATTTTCATTGTGATAAAGCAATGATTTTTTTGATGTGTTCACAAGGAGTCAGTGGAAATATGAACCTGCCCAGCATCATAGAGTCCTGTCTTCAGTTTTTATAGCACATGCAGTGATATAAAGGAAAATGGGAATCTTGATTATTCTGCCAGTATAGGTGCACTTTGTGCATATATGCACAGTGCACAGAAATGTAAATAACTGGATGTTCAAATGCAAGAGGATATTAACTATTAAACAAGTCAGTAGAGGCAAAAGCTTCATCATGTATATGAAAAACAACACATGTGATTTCCAGTATTTGGAATGCACGATGCACAGTTTGTGTACTTTGTCACTTTTTGTACACAGCTGAGTAGGGAGGCAATCTTCTTCTTTCTTTTGAAATGTCTTCATTCCCCTACTCTCATTTTAATTGCAGTGATCAAGCTAGCAATGGAATGTTATTTCTATTGCATCTATGTGATTCGAAGTTTAGCAGATACTGATTCTCAGCAAATCTCATTCAGACGTGTTGTTTTCTATTGTTATGTTTGAAGTAACTAACTATAAATACTTAAAAACATGGAATTCTAATCCTCATGAAGTAGACACTGAATTTTTTTTTTTTTTTAAGATCTCATCAGAACCATCAGTTCTCATCAGTTAGTAAAGAGCACGCATGAGAAACTCTCTAGTTTCTTCTTCATGCTCACGCTGAACTAGAGCTTCAGTTGTAAAACGCCGCTCAGGAATCTCAAATTTAAGCTAAAGATCTGACCTGCAGCACAGCAGTCGATCTCTTTTATTAACTTCTGTGAGCTTTGGTGGAAGTCCTGTTTCAGAAAAAAATGAGAAAGAAGAAAATGTATGTTGACTGGTGTCTTTTGCTTTGTAGATTACCTGCAGTTTTGGGCCCTCTTCAGATTACTCTAGGTGATGTTTACACAGAGCTAAAAAACCTTGTCAAAACTTTCCGGTGAGTA
The DNA here is from genome assembly GCA_013396835.1 of Psilopogon haemacephalus. NCBI lineage: Eukaryota > Metazoa > Chordata > Aves > Piciformes > Megalaimidae > Psilopogon > Psilopogon haemacephalus. The sequence goes on from VWZI01014441.1 coordinate 1,446,380, forward strand.
ATGGTCTTTATTTGGAGATTCTTTTTGATTGATCAGCTGAACATGTTGAATGATTTGTGATTTGGGCACAGAGGGCCCCATTACAGATTTGCCCTTTTCTAGCTGTGTGTTCATGTAGGTAATGTCACATTCCCTGTGGACTAACAAGTCAACCCTTTCCCTCCTCCTGACAGTGGCTGGGTCACCAGGAGTATTTGTAGATTTCTAAAAACTAGGCCAGTAGTCTCCGGAGGTTGGTGGTGAGTCTTTTAAAGGTTCTGCTACCTCGTCACCTCCTATTATGTGTGAGTTTCTGAGCTCTGTTGCTTTTTTTTTTGCTCTGTCTGCCTACAGCCAGGCTAAATGGTTTTAATGTGGTTCATAATTGTTGACACTAACTTTTGGACCAGGAAGAAGGTCCACTTTGACCTCACTGGTTCCTAATTGCAAGGGGGAGTAGGCCTAGCAGCCACTTTCTCACCTCAGATGCACTGAAGACAGTATTTGAAAATACTGAGATAAAGGAGATAAAACAGAATGGTAGTAACTTCTCAGAACATTTCAAGGTTTTATTTGGTAAGCAACTTCCATAAATTAGACCTAGATTATGCCCTGCATCTTGAGATATAGTCAGGCCAAGGATCAACAAGAGTTGCTAGCTCTGTGTCCATTGTCACTCTTGAAACTTCCCCGCTACGTGCCCAACCTGCAAGAGGTTTACATGCAAATTTTCCAAAACTCATTTGTCTGGCACTTACCCCAAGGAATCTACACTTGAGTGAACAGAAACCCAGCTCTGCCTGATTCTGAGATCAGAAGGACACCGCTAAAACACAGATCTTTATATATGGGATTTTGTACTAGGGAAGATACTTGTATCCTTTCTGGTGACTCTAGTAGTTATTTTAAATAAAAGAGATCATGCACAGTGTTTGAACTTGATTCTATTATTTCAGTCTTTGAAGTTGTGATTAACCTTTGGGCCCTTTCATGCATTTCTGATACAGAAGGGTCTGTTTATATGCTAAAGCTATCTCATAGATATTAAGATGAAGACATAGGTTTGACTCTCCAGTTCTGTACATAGGTGAAACTTTACTTATCATGAGTGGTCTGTCTGAATTTAGAGTGACCCAGGATTAATTTTAAATGGTATCTATGTTTGCAGGGTGTAGAAATCTAAATGTTACTTTCTTTGTTGATGTGGTTAGACTGTTTAATGACTATGGAGGGAGCACTGACAAACATTAGTGCTCTTTCCTGCTTTTTGTACTGGAAATCTTTCAGGTTGAAGGTCTTGCAAAAGAGGCTAGGGCATAAAACACATGGCTGTAGTCAGGCTTAGCTGAAGAAGGGTAAAAGAGCATGTGGTGAAGTAAGCAACAACAATTTTCAGCTCCATTGGTTTTTAAAGGAACACTTGCAGTTCAGTCTCCTTTGGGCAACATTTTATTCAATCACCACTGCTAGGAAACAACACTAGAGAGATCTCAAGAGACATTTTAGAATGGTTAGAGCTCTTCCCAAACAAAGTCCCTCAGTGCCTGTAAGCTTTTGTTACGAAAACTGAGATGTCAAATAATTCTCCAGAGTGTGTAAGGGCACTTTGTTAAAAGATCAAGACAAAATTAGCTATTTATGTATAAATTAAGGATAAGTGATTATATATATAAATGTGATTGAGGATTTTAAGCATAATACTTCATACTGAAAATAAAATTTCATCTGTATCTTATGGTTGCAAGTATTTTAATTGCTTTTAGGGATTTTATTGTTGACATTGAACTCTGTTAATGAATGTGATACAGATATATTTAAGACTCTTTATTACAGCTTTGTCTTATCTCCTTTCCAATACAATATCTTAGGTTTTAATTATGTAACATGAGTGAATGATAACTAGTGCATACACTTACAAATAGGTCTGTAACTATTACCCTGGTAAGGTGGAATTTTAGGTTCTGGGTTTCTAATTAATGAGCAGTAGTTGTTTGTAGACAAGATTCTGTGTGGAAATGTGAAAGTACCAGAATGTTAATGGCCTTTTCTCAAGTAAATAGGCTTAAAGTTACAGTAGTATTTCATTTTTGCTAGTTGTCATTAAACTAAATTACACTACAGTATGTTAGTATGTTGCTGTTTTTCAAGGGACATAGAGCTGTCTTACATGGCTAAATCAATCTAGTTGAAGCCTAAATTAAAACAAGTCTCTGCTTTAGTATTTGCCATTGCTGACCTGTGTTGAACTTCTCTCATCTTAGTGCAAGTTTGGGAAAATTATAGATAGCTAAGGTCCCCTAAAGTCACTCCTTCATGTCCTAATCCCATAAAGTCAGCTTGCTGCCTTACAGAATAGGCAAACAGCCAAGCTAAGAGGTCACACTCTTGGAAGTGAAGTTATACATGTGCCTACCTGTGAATCTGGATGCATGAACAAAAAAACTGCTTCATTTGCAAAGATGCTGATGACTTCACTGTACAACAAAGATAAATTGTAAAACAGAAAAAAGAAAATCTTCTCCGTCTGCACACATTTTTCTTTTTCTTCCAGTATGAGAACATAGACACATTGGATGTAACTGAAAGACAGCAAGCATGGATCTATTCAAGGAATAGTTTTGGGTTTTTTTACCTGATGTATATTTTGTATTAATCACAGAGAAACTCAATAATGGCTCATTGCTTCTAACTATTAGTCAAATTTATAGCAACGTGTTAGAAACTGAACTCACTGATTCATAGCTGATGAGTATATTCTTATTGTAAGGATGAACAAACTTCTAGAAAAGAAAATTATACTCAAGACTATTTCTTTTATAACTGTTTATAAGTTTTATATAGTTCTAAATGGGCTGTTTACCACAGTAATGCTGGTGTCTGCCATTCTCTGTTGGTCAGTGTTCCTAGAAATCCCAGGAAATATAATCCTGCTAAGGAAAGGGTGGTGAGTTGCTGTGTTGCTGAGTTTCTTTCCTGTAAGTTCCAAGTTTGTTGTGGTCCCTGTGAAAATTCTTGAACAGGGCACTTAGGGATGTGCTTAAATCTGCAACCACAGAAGGGACCATTTACAAATTGCTAATGGAGTTCTGCTAGCAGAATTTGCAGCTGATGGTAATTAAATTGGGAGATATTGAAAAATAGAACCATTTGTATATGATCTTTTTATGTCATTTTTGGGTTTACTTTTTTCTAAATTTGCTGGTTATTTTAACCTCAGGCTCCTCTGTGCTCCTGAAGCTTTCATATATGAATTCACTTTCTTTGCACGCTAGGCACTGCTCAGTTGTTTGGGATGGGACGAATAGAATAGAATAGAATAGAATAGAATAGAATAGAATAGAATAGAATAGAATAGAATAGAATAGAATAGAATAGAATAGAATAGAATAGAATAGAGCCAGGTTTGAAGAGACCTCCAAGATCAGCCAGACCAACCTATCACCCAGCCCTATCCAATAGCACTAAGTATCCCATCCAGTATTTTCTTGAACGCCTCCAGGGACAGTGACTCCACCACCTCCCTGGGCAGCCCATTCCAATGCCAATCACTCTCTCTGGGAAGAACTTCCTCCTAACATCCAGCCTATACCCCCTTGGCACAACTTGAGACTGTGTCCCCTCATTCTATTGCTGGTTGCCTGGGAGAAGAGACCAACCCCCCACCTGGCTACAACCTCCCTTTAGGTAATTGTAGACAGCAATGAGGTCACCTCTGAGCCCCCTCTTCTCCAGGCTAAACAACCCCAGCTCCCTCAGCCTCTCCTCATAGTATTTGTGCTCCAGGCCCCTCACCAGCTTTGTCGCCCTTCTCTGGACACCTTCCAGTACCTCAACATGTCTCTCTCAAATTGAGGGGACCAGAACTGGACACAGTATTCAAGGTGTGACCTGACCAGTGCCAAATACAGGGGAAGGATAACCTCCCTTGTCCTGCTGGCCACACTATTCCTGATACAGGCCAGGGTGCCATTGGCTCTCCTGGGCACACTGCTGGCTCATCTTTAGTCCTTTATGCTGTCAGCTTCTGCCACTTGAATCTATCTACTCAGTCTGAGCTACTCCGTAGACTTCTAAAACTGTTGTATGAGTCCTTCTGCCTACTGGAGGAAAGGAATCAAAACCAGTTGCAAGGCATCTTGCTAAAGTGAACCACAACACTCAAAAGCTAGCAACTAAGCAACCCATACTGTTATTTGGTATCATCCTAATTTCTTGGCTTACCTGTCCTGTGCTAGAGAGGCTAAAAATGTAGAGGGATTCTGTTCTGAAAATTGCATATTTATTTCTTCCTTTTGGCAGGTGAGGGAGAATTTGGCCAAACTATTAAAAGAAAACATTTTACTGCAAAACTCAAATCAGGTACACAAAGTTTTGTACAGTTTAACATTTCCACATTACATGCTTACAACAGAACTCTAGCGACCTGTCTTTCGTGGATTGTTGTGAAATAACACTTTTGACTACAGGCAAGACAAAAAAATTAATGAACCATTTTTACAGAGGACTTGCACTTTCCTCTTTTCTGAAAGCTTTTCTCTTCAGAGGCCTTGGTGTCAACACAGCTTGTTTTTGAAAGTGACTGCCCTTCTAGTGCTCCTTAGTATTTAAGGCTCCACACCTGTAGGTTTCTAGCTCTAGTCTAATCTGCCTGAAATGGTTTGGATTTCTTTCAGCTGCAGAAGTGTTTTAGGACAGGTGTTGCGCTGGAAGGTTGCTCACTGGGGAAGCCTGACTGTTCATCCACTCGAGTGACAGTAGTACATCAGCAGATCCATATTGCTGTATGCTGCTCTTACCTGTATCTTTTAACTACCTCCTTTATAAATAGCATATTGATGGCAATGACTAGTGTTCAGACTTTGCTAATCAATACTAACATTGAATAAGAGTTAAATGACACAAATAACTGCATCTGTCTCTTTGTCTACGAGAATGACACCTTCCTGTGCTCTAATCAATAATAACTCCTTGTAGAGCACTGAAATAAAGCTGCTTTCTCTGTTTGACATAGTTTTCCCGGGTGGCTTGGAGCTGTCTCTTTCATTGTGTCTCATCATAGCAGATTAACTGGAATGTTACATATGAATTGCCTGTCAAGATGATTCCGTCAGGCATTTCTTGGTAGTGTTTATCACTGTCATCAGTACTGAGTTAAGATGTTCAGCCTTTGTTTTGCCTCTTGTTCTATAGCCATAAAGTAACAGTTCATCAGGTACAAGCTTTGTTGCCAGCTATTTCAAACAGTAGTTTGTAGACACAAATCTTTTCATAACAAAAATAGTCTACATTTTCTGGAATTATTCCATGACAATTCCTGTACGTGTAGTACAAAACATTTTCCTTTCATCATCGAGGCACTATTTGAGTTTCATTTTGTAGGAATCTTCTTTTGGTTGGAAGTCTTGGTGATTTGAGGAGAAAAACATAGGATAATATTGTCTTGATCATTACTATCCTTAAATGAAAATTAAGTTTACTATTTCTTAATATCTTTCTGAAATAGGTATATGCAAAATGATCCTATAAAACATCTTACTCATAATCACTTTGAATATCATTTTGGGGACTTAGTTAACAGAATTTGAGTTTTAACAATGGCAAGCACAAATACCTTTCTCTTCTTTCTAACCTTTTGTTTAGGTTTTTTTTTGGTAACTCTATACTTGCTCAAATAAATTAGTATTTTTAAAAACCCCAAAATATCAAAACACAACAAAACCCAAATAAGCAAACAAACAAAACCAAAACAACAAAGCAAAACCACAACAACCCAAACAGAATGCTAAAACTTACTGGGGAAGGAGACTTTGTTCTTTAATTTGCTGCCTGCCAGGTATTTCAGTACTTCTGCTATCTTTTTTGGGTGCCTGCATAGACACAGCTTAGTTTTCAGCTGTGACCATTCCATGAAATTGCTTGTCTTGAACACTAAGGGTCCTGCCTAAACTCAGCCATAGTAATTCATGTATTAATTGGTTTAAGTCAATGTTTGACTTAAAGCAAATCTGGTTTATTACAAAGTTCAGCCAAATGGGTTAACAGGTATAAGAGTGGAACAGCACTTTTGTTGAGCACCCATCTGGTTTTTCATTCACACCTCATTTTCTTGCATTTGTATCTGCACTGATTCCCATTGCATGAGTTAGAAATCCAGGTTTCCATTTTGAAAAGTGAGGATCTTGGAGGATTGTCTCCAGTATCTTACAAAAAATTGTTTGTTCCCCAGTGTTACCTTTCACAGCAAATCTGGATTCAAAACCAACAGAGAGAGGCTAAGTCTAGGAAAGTCTGGCTTTTCACAAACCTCTGTGCAGTGCCTGAGAATTTCCTGGTGGATATGAGTGTGACCTGAGCCCTCACAGCAGCCAGAACTACTTAGGAGCTAATTCAAAGAATTAATCTTCCCTATCCCATGTTCATATAGAAAAAAAAAAAAAAAAGAGAGACATATTGGCAATTCTTCAATTCCTCTGTTTCAGGGTAAGATGAGAGAGAAGCTTGAAAGTTTGTGAATTGCTCAGATAGAGCTGTAATTTCTACATTGTAACTCAATGTATTAAGACAAATAAAAATTCAGCAGTTAAAATCTGTTTGCTTTCATTCTGAAATGTTCTAATATTGTTATTATTATTATTATATTGCAGGTTAACAAACAGAAATATTATTCACAAAATGCCTGAATGGACTCTAATTGCTATTGTTTTATTATCCGTGTAAGTACCCTTTATGTCAACTATTCTTGTATGCAACTGTCTTAACTTGCCTATCCAGACAAGATAATATCAAAGGAGGGAAAGATTTCTTTAACTGAGGAATCATCAGAAATATTTTTTGCAAATAAACTAAATTCTCTTGACCAAACAGAACTGCCTCATTTGCACAACATGTTAACAGTAGGCAAACTTAATGTACATTTAAAAAATCAGACTTTTGAGTTATTTTAAAGGGAGCAAGTGGGGTGAAGTTGGAGAATGCTTCACTTTCTTCCATTTGCTGCTCACGAATATTCATCCTGCTCTGACAGCAGGACAAAATTACATGTATTATGTGGATTTGGTGTAACTGATACCCTCTTTGTTTCTCATTTTACTTCTAATTTCTGAAAGATTTTACTTTCATGACTAAAGTGAAATTTCTACAAAGATATGATGTGCTTCTAAATATGTTTATTTGACTATTCTAGCAAACTTCTTTAGGAGGGGAAAGCTTTTTCAACACTTGCCAGATTTCTGAAAGCAACTGGTATCTTATTTTTATGAGAGTTATCTTTATTGCTTAATATTATGATGTGGCAGTGCCTGCAGTTCTCCTTAGCTTTGTCCTACTTACTGTAGAATGAAATTCTTTCCAAGGGTTTTCCTAGTGGGAAGTCAAATTTTACTAGAGTGTCTTTCAGTCAATTTCTGTCCATAGGCATGATCTATAAAAGCTGTAGTCCTATGTATCTGGTAATTTCCCTAATTTATGTTTTCCAAGTTAGTGTAGTCTTCTGAGGTTAAAGATACAGGCTTTGCAGCGTGTAAAACAGACAGTTCTCCCACACATTTGTGTTAAACATTTAGCACTAGTTCACTCTTTAATAAATCACTGGTGGTTTCACAGGGTGTCAGGCCCTGCCTTTCAGTAGAATTAAACCATCAAGCAATCTTTGTATGTCTTTCAGCTTGAATTACAAGATTGTAAAAATCTTATTCCAGGACTATTACTGCACTGCTGCTGCTTTTTTGCTCTTCCTGGGTCACTGAAGCCTTTAGTACAGAGAAGTACTTACAGACATTCACAGGTCAAAAAGTGTTGTGGGCCAACCTCATAACATCCCAGTACTGCACTTACTTGCCTTGATATTACTTCAGTCTGACACATTGTTCTGGCTTTACTGTCCCAAGGAAGACTGTACCAGCAGGCATTAGAGTAGGCTTCAGCGAGTCTTACATCTGTGTCATCCAGCCAGATACCGCTCAAATGATTCATTAAATCAGAACACAGAAAGTAACTTTACTTGAATGCCTTGGCATAAATTTTTTATCAACTGTAAGAACAAATCTTTTGTCATTTTTACTATATATTCCTATGGTTGAATTGGTAATTTGTGAAACAGATCTTATGAATTTTTCAAGTAGTTTCCTGTACATTTAAGGAAATGGTGACTCTCACATTCAGAAGTTAAGATGTTGCTGGTCTCTCCACATATGATAAGCTCTAATTGTTTACATACTTAATGGTTGTTTTACAATTACATTAAAATGTTATACACATAGCAAACTGTCTTGACAACAATCAGCTGAGGCAGTGGAACAACTCTCTTACTTTTGATTTCTAAGAGACCACTCCTAAACAAATTAATTATATTTGATCCTAAAATAGAGTGTTTTATCTCTAACTTCCTAGTGTATTCACGAATAAAACTCCTCCTGACTTCAGCTTTTTGTAAGGTTCTTGCAAGCTCACGATCTTCAGATTTTGAGCAACTTCTCACAGCTGCCTCTGAAAGGATGGGGCAGAATGAGTGCTTAGGATTACTCTAAGATGATGATGAGTGTGGTATCATTTCTGGAAAGATTAAACTACAGTATTTTAATTCTTTGGAATTCAGATCAAATTTATTTATTTAACACTAGCCAGAAGCATATGGGGAAAGGCTACTGAGGACCTGAGCAAGCCTGTGCAGACAGGTTCTCAGGTTGTGGCGCTTTCTCTTCTCCTGCAGTTTACTGCATCTTACTAAAGAATTACACTCCGCTAAGTCTTCTCCGGCTTTGCCATAGCTATGCTGAGAGATGGTGCATGTTGCATGCATGTAATGTCATTTAGTGTCCAGACTTGTATGCGGCTCGAGTCAGAGTGTCTCTTTACTAGCTTCTGTCACTGAAAGACAGTATGTATTCACAGGTCTTGACCTGGTCCTAGACACAGGATCGTCATTTTACTCCTAACACCAAGGGGTGAAATAGCATAAGCAAGACCTGGAGGAAGATTACTTCCTCTTTACAGGTGGATGAAAGAGAGGGAATGGAGGACATGTAAGAGCAGACACTACAGAAGTCAGACTGGATATGGGATTTCAGGATACACTTCAAAATAGACTTCCAAGACCTCAAATATTTTGTGTTTTGTTTGCAAGGGGTCAGAGTTGCTTTGTTTCAAGTAGCAACTGTTGGAGTTTGCTTGCACCCCATTTTGTGCATTGAAATTGTGGCTTACCACTTCCTCCTCATATGTGGCTAGTATGTGCTGAGGGCTCAGTGTACTTACCTTCACAGTGCACTCTGAGAGCCCCAACCCTTTTTGTGAGATACTACTGGGCAGAATAACTGCTAGTGTTACTGCTATGTTGAGTTCAAGTGTCATCACCGCTTAATACTTCGTGTTATGTGATGATAATGCTAGCCTCTCTTCATTGGTGTATACATAGTAACTCTTTGTAGAGAACAGCATTTTGGGGAGTCGTAACATCTAATGCTGGTGCTTAAACTAGACCCAAGCTTCCTTTACAGCCTCCTTGTCCCTTAGAAGCTACTCAAAGTACTTAGATGCCCTTGAGTCTTGACTGTTAAAGAAACCTGGGCTTCTGATTCAATGCTGTGAAATAAAGTGCCTGACATTAGACGGTGTGACTGTATTCTTGAAGAGTGAAATGTTGGGAGATCACAACAGTGGAGCATTTCCTGCTGCTAGTGAAGAGCTGGATTTATTCAATCAAATTGTCTTATAAAATATGAACAGCCAGTCTCAGCCTTTATTGAAAATGTAGCCTGAGGCACTCCTATCTTTGTGAGCAGCACATTCAGAAATGCTGTATCGACCATCTTAGAGTACATTTTGACAGCCATAGAATTATGTTCAAGTAATTGTGTTCATGCCTATCATGGTGTTGGTAGTGCTTTAAGATGATCTGCAGACCAAACTTCCTACTTATCTGTCATTTGTAGTCATTTTGGCAGCTGTAGATTCCTGTGTCTTCCAGTTGCAACGTTTAGTGTGTTAAGCAGGTTTTTTTGGTTGTAGTAACAGCTGCTTTATAATGTACTGCAAACTATACTGCAGAAGTTGCATCTTTTTCCACCTGAGAACTTTGCAAGACCTCAAATGAAGTAGATAAATAGATACAAATATGGTAGTTCAAGGAAGAATGGAGAAAGCTTTGGGCAGATTGGTTGCTGTGGAAGCACAGGCACTTGCTGTTTTTAGTGTATACCCCTGGTACAGTCTAATGGAAAGCTTTCAAGATATTTTCAGGAAATGTCTGCTTTCATCTTACTTATCTGCGCTGGCTGGTTCCAATGAACTGTGGTCAGCTTCATCTACAAAAACGATGCAAGAGGTTTCCCCTGCTAAAAGCTTTGAAGCATTTCAAAATGTTCTGGGATTAGTTCATAAGCATTTGACTGCTGCAGTAGTTAAACAAACTCAAAATGACGATGATCACTAAACAAAAGCCATCGTTAGATGTGTGCAGCCACTTTAGATAAATGTGTCATGTGGAGATGTACTCTAGAGGTTTACTCTCTTGGAGATAACAGTTCAGGAACTGGAGAATCTTGGGTTCAAGTATGCATTTTTACTTCTTTGCACGTGAGCACACCTATTGCTCAGTGCTGGCATTTCTAAATTATTTTAAAAGGAATTCAGATGTTTTTGATATCACTACCATGTTCTTGTCTGAAAATGTCTGGACTTTTGAAATGTACAAATATGTATTGGATATGAATCAGACTTGCAGAGTGACTCTTTCCTACACAAACCACAAGCAAGTTAGCTGGATGATCTTTTATCTAGCGAGTCCAATGATAGAAGAGTGATTCCAGGTTTCAGCTGAGAAATCATTTATCATTACACTAGAAATATAGTAATGTCCCATTTGGAAACAGGGTTTGCAGGACCAAAAATCTAGAAAGCCTTTCTATTTATAGAAGTGAATGTAGTCATAGCATTGTCTCTATTCTTCGTCCTTGTGTAGAGTTGTCTTTTCTGCTTTTCACAAAATATAACTATGTCTTAACACATTTAAAGATTAAAATACATTCTTCCCTTTTCCGTTGTCGTTTGGTGAGTGTGAACTCAAATAAGGTTTCTGTTAAGCACTTCTTACTTTATCAGCATTTTCTAAGCAAACTCAATTCTGCTTACTTGGCGTATTGTGGCGGGGATCAGTATTACTTTACTTCCTCCTAGCTCAGTAAAGCTTAGGAAACATATATAGAACAGTATTTTGAAGGATTTGTGGTGTTGTTGAATAGGACATTAATCAGTGCCAACTTCAAAATTAATTGAATAGTTCCATCATTGCTAAGGGAGAAAGTAGAAGAAGCAGTCAGCAGTTTCAAAGGTATTTCTCCTTATACAAAAAACCCCAAACAATCCAGTGTGCTGCTGTTGATTTCATTGCAGCACACACACACAGTTGCAGTCTTTTTCCTTTCTAGTATTTCTCATGGGTAGCCTTCTGAATGGGAGATTGGATTGTGCATCTTTCATGCTTGTCCAGCACAGACTTTGAGGTGAGCCCCTTTACAGTTCTGGTCCTTGAACTTAGGAGCAGGAGTGGAGCCTTAGCACGTGCTGTTTCCTGGACTTCTGTTACAGAGACTTGGGGGAGTTGGCTCAGAAAACTGTCATTATCTCTGCACCTGACACTTGCTGCCCGGTGCAAGGGAAAGGCAGGGTTGTGGCTTTCTGCCAGGTGTCCTGGAAATCCCTCCAAGAGAGAGAAATCTACATGTTCCCAGCAGTTGTATGTGAGGGCATTCAGACTGAAGTTGTGCCCAGCTGTGCAGAGCTCTTGTGCAAAGTGCATCTCCAGTTACAAATTGTCCTTCACGACTAATCTTTTTATTAGAATTTACAAATACTTTTATGTTGACCATGATTTTGGGTTTTCTGCTTTAGTCATCTTTGGAAAATTTTATGTGCCAAATGTACTTGTGAGTTAAGATTATGGTAGTGGGGAAAGTACTTTCCTCTGACACTTCATTTTTGCTTTTTGTGTTGAGCAAACAAGATTTTATTGCAGCTTCAGTTTCAGCCCTCTGAAAGATATCATGCCAGATTTCAGCAGACTGCTTTATCATGTTGATTCTTTGGGGAGCTAACTCAGTCAGTAGAGTTCATGTCCTGTTGAACTCTCTGCCACAACTGTGTGCTGATCAAGCAGATGAAATACTGTCCAGCCTTATTAGAGAGAGAACTGTTTTAAATTTATTTCTTGAAAAGCTATGTAATTAGAAGGTTTCTTATGTAATACCACATTTTCCCTCATTCTGGAACTGCTGCTTGTAGCTTTGCTTACTGGAAATTGTGTCACAGCACAGAATAAGTTGTACAGTTAAACAGTAACGTAGACAGTTCTGAACTAATGCTGCAAGTAAAACATGAGTAATGCACTGTTAACAGCTGCTCTAAACTTAGTTTTAAACTAAATGAATCTGAGCAGACTGCACTGTTAATTTTGCAACTGAATCCCAAAGTTGTAGCCCCGTGAAAATATACTTGCTTCCTTATTAATAATTAATACATTCAATGCAAACGTTTATTTTATTTTTTTAATCATGAAGCATTAACCATCTGTTAAAAGAAAAATGTGACTTTGACACACACACGCACATACTTGTATCATTTATTTTCTGAGTTTTATTAACACATAGGCAGTATTTTTTTTACTTGTAGGAAACTTATTTGTAAGAGAAAATTTATTGTTGATTTGTCCCATTGTCTCTGAACAAAACAAATAAAAAAATATAGATGCATACACGATACTACAGCTTCCTAGCATATGATCCTAGCATATGAGCAATTTATTGTTGATTTGTCCCATTGTCTCTGAACAAAACAAAGAAAAAACTATAGATGCATACACGATACTACGGCTTCCTAGCATATGATCCCCAGGGTTGTGGTTTTTTTTTTCCAGTGGATATTTTAGCATGGCTTCTGGATTATTTTGCTTGGTTCTGTGCAGAGTCATAATGATGCTCCTACTAGACTAAGTAGTGTACCCTGTCATTCTTTAACACTGTAATAGATTGTGCCCAAAGTAGAAGTATTACACTCCTTAGCTCTTCTAGAACCACCGTAACAGAAAAGCATTGCAGAAACTTTTGAAGATCTAATCATTCCTCTCCTTTGAAGAGAAACTTGTAAGTAATTGGTACAGAATGTGATAACTGATATTGGACAGTACACTGGTGAACTGTAGACTTCTTTTCATTTCCCAGTACTGTAGGAATCAAGTGCAAAAGGAGTTTGTACTTCTAATTAGTTTGATACTAGTGATCTCATCCAGTCTGGCAGTTAAGCTCTGATCCTAATGAGAGATGTTAACAGTGAAGGCAGAAAGCGTACATTAATCCTGAAATGTATTTTTTATAAAAACAGAAAATACAGCTTCTTTGGGGAAGGAAGGAAGGAAATACATGTCACTGACAAGGAAATTATGTGTAAGGTCTACCTCTAGGTGATGGGCTACAACAAAGCTCTCAGGTAGCTCTTGGGATGTGAAGTGTATAATTAAAATTAATACTTAGAATAAGACAGCAACCACCACTTAATCAGAATGTTGTAAAAGTAAACATAAAATAATAAAAATGTTTATCAAAGTTTTAATGGCATAATACTAAGAAACCAGAGTATTCATGTCCATGGCAGTACATGTTCTTCTGCCATTCTTTCCCAAGAGTAAAAGTGTGCTTTAAGTGACTGGTAGCAAGCATGACTAACCCACATATGGAAGATTCACCCAGCAACTGCAAAGTTTAGGTGCAAAACCAGCAACTGTGCAAAAATTTTACAGGTGTTTGATTGTTTAGAGGATTAACATCTCTCTATGGCTTGATTTGATTTGGTGTACATTCAACCTGTTTTCCACAGAATTATGTCACTCGACCCTTTCACCCTCTCTACACATCTGAACATTTTAAGAAGACATTGAATAGATTTAACTCATCGCGTTTGGTGCAGGAGGAACCCTCGAACCACCTACACTTGTTCGTCATAAAACTCAGTATTTCTGAGATGAACTATACAGTTTAAGAAAAGCTTAACAAATAGTTGAGATTCATGTGGCTCTTAATATTTGTATCAAACCTTATCATATATTGTTTGATATGTGTTTAGGTGAGTGGACTTTCACATATCAGTGTTAATAGTGTTAGAGATACAGTAAAGTTGAGATTTAAGAGCAGAAGTGATTTACTGGGAATCATCTAGTCAGTAATAGATCTATAGAATTAATAGGAAAAGTGTTCTGGGGTGGTTGCTTTTGTTTGGAGTTTTTGGTTTTTAATGCTTTGGGAGTTAGTTTGGTTGTTTAGGTTGGTTGGTTTGGGTTTTTTTGTTTGTTGGGGTTTTTAAACCTACTGTGGTTTATTTGGGAAAAGGTTTGTAAGAATCCGCGGATTCTGGGGATTTTTAAGAATCTCATTTTGAGAGGTCAAAAACTTCTCTGGCGTTTGTTTTCAAAACTAGGAAAGGTAAGTAGAAAAATATTGAGGTTCTTAATGTTTAATTTCTGAAGACAAAAGAATGGACAAGGTGGAAGCAAGTCTAAAGCAAGCATGTCTCTTTACTCAGCTGCGTTATCCCAGGTGTTTGATCAGTGTATGGGACTGGAAGGCTGATAATTAAGTTATAATGTTAGAAAGTTGTGAAACTAAACTTTTATGATCGTTGTTTCCATAGTAGCTGAGTACAGGTGAGTATGTTTTATAAAGCCATGTCTTGACAGATTATTTACCTAAGCCTATTGCATTGTAGCTGCTTTAACTGCAGACAGTGTATTTTCTTTAATCTTCAATTGCTTTTTCTTTTTTTTTTTAATATCACTGAGATAATGAATTGATAGTAGATTACCAGTACGTGGCAGCAAACAAGTCCAGCAAACACAAAAATGGATGCATATGAAACAGTGATGAATTTCTAAAATGCAGCAGGTTTGTGTATAAAGGCGTCTTTCAGATAATAAGTTGTCCCCACTGTATGTGCACAATAAATTATATCAATGTACATTTTACAGAGTCACTAAAAGGTTATGGCTCTCAGAAACCTGCATCTTAGCATTTATTAATCTTAGAGACTTAGACCTGTCCTTAATTTCATTGAGCTAAGTAACCCCTTCAGATTACTTCAGTGGCATAGATTCTAGTATGTGACAGCTGTCACAGTGAAACTTTGTAGAATTTTTAAAATAAAGAATAGAAAACTGATGAAGGTGAAAGCATCAGTTTTCAAATAAACTTTTAATAAGTTTGACGTTTTCACTGAGTTAAGAAAAGGGGAAAATGGAAATTAATGGCAGGACTGAGAAGTACCTTTGATCTGTCAGCTGGTGAGCAGGAAACAGACTTCAAATAAATGGAGCTCTTTAAACAAGGCCTGTCCTTGGAATGTGTACCTAAGGAACTTAGATTTGTTGAAGAGAAACAGCCAATAGTGATTTCTTCTGAATTCATATTGTAAACTGTTCTGTTGGGGTTTTTTAGCCTTGGATTTATGCAGGTAAGTAAGCTAAATAGAAACTTTTTCCAGCAAGCCCCTGAATGTGCTTTAAATGGCACACAGTGTTCTAGAGGTTCTTATGCTCCATGTCTGTGAACAAATGTCGTAGTAGTATCTTGGAATGTAGTACGCAGAGGTGGGCACCATGCTCCATCCATCCTTTTAATACAAAATGATGGAAACATAATCTCTGATCCAGCTAGGGAGGAACACTATAGGAGTGATACCAACTGAGAAGAAACTATTGATGCTTGCATGGCGAAGGTTAAAATAATTGCAGAAAACAACAGGTTTGTCAATTTTCTCCACTAAACAGAAAGTTGCTGTCACATTTTTGTGCTACTGGTTGATCATATCAAACTGAAATACAGAAATAGTGAGAAATGCCTGTTTCTAGTTACTTTCTGAGAATTGTATAATTAATTATGTTGTAGTAATATAGCATGAGTTAGGTGAACTGAGAGTTTCAGATATTTATCTAGTTTTCAAGGCATTTTATTTGTCTATACAGTGTACATCACAAGTAATGTTGTCTTTGAGAGTGCAGTGTACAGAACTGACAAAGATAGCATTAAGATGCTAAAGTACACCCTCCAATGAGATGTCTCACCATAGTTGTGGGTTTGTTGGGGTTTTTTTTTTAGTTTTTCAGACTTATTTTGATTGTTCCTTTGCATTAGACTTCTGCTTTGTCTGTGGTACAAATTATCACTAATGATTTGTATAGAGGTGGGTTTTTTTTGTTTTCTTTCTTACATAAGAAATTGTTTTACTTGTCCTTCATTGAAAGTCAAATGTCACCTGTCTTGCAGGATTTAATATTTTGAGAACAATCTGAATTTACTCAAGTTCTTTGCTTTTCTGTATCTTGTTAGAAAAGCTTTTAATTGCAGGATCTTTGAAGCTATGCAGCTGGCTGTTACAAATTACAGCTGGCAGTTGACTGAGTGATCCTCAGCTTGCAGGAGTGGGGAAAAAAATAAACAATACAACCTGCTATTCTTGCAAATAGTTTGTCAGTTACGTTATAGAAAGATGCATAAGATTTGCATTTTTCAAAATCCATTTTAAATAAATCGTTTCTGGCCTTGATAAGGTAGCTGTGAGCCAGTTGCCTCCCCACATCTCACCTGCATAGTACAGTTAAAACATTGGGAATGCTTTTCAAAGTATTCCCTTAGGCAGCTTAACAGAAAAACAAAAAACTAAATCTTAAATAGTATGTTAGAGTAGAACCAGCAAAGTATTTTGCAAATCTTCACTTGGTCTCCAAAGCTTGTGTGAGGAGAGCATGTTATGACATGAGGGAACTTGACTGTGCAGCCTGGCCCCAGCGGGCTGACCAAAATCTCTGACACTAACCTAGAAAGCAGTGGTGTTTGGGCTGGTACAACTTTAGGTGCACCTTATTTTTTATTTTTTTATTTTCTGAATTGTCAGTTGCCCATACGGATACATACAACTGATTGGAGGAAAAAACAATGAAGAAGGGGGGGGAAAAAAAACCAACAAAATAAATCCATTTATTCTTTTTCAGTTCTTAGCAAGCACTTTTATGAAACCATTGGATAAACTGGTGTGGCTCTAGGCATGATTTCTTTTTACTGTGAGTTGTATCCAGCCAGCTGCACCGCAAGTGACATTCTGGCCCCATTAAAAGGGAAGGGAAGTTGACTTGTGGCTGCACACCAGCTCTGTCTGTGGAAGGGAGGCTTTTAAAAAAGAAAAATATATATTTTTTTTAATAAGTACATACATAGACATATATCAAAAAGAACATCTTTTCCTTGAACAGACTTGTAGAAGCTGCATAGGGGAAAAAAAAACTTAATGAAAGCAATTAACTAAGTGAACTTGCAGATGACCCTTAAGTTTTGCTACATTCTTGGCTTATGCAGGAATTCCAGTCATTGATTTTGAATCAGTGTTTGTAGCATTGATTTAAATGTAGTGGACAAAAATTTTAGACTATGAATAATTTAGGTTCTGTGGCCATCAGAGGATTAAAGTGTCTGTGCTGGATTCTGTGGAAGAGGCAGTACACAATAATGAAAGGAAGTTAAATAAATAAAACATAAATTGCACTCCAGCTACAAAATCCTTGTCTTTATGACGAGAATAGGCTATATTTAAAACTAGACCAATAGTAACTTTTTTTCATCAGTAATAAAAGTATTTGTTTATTTCTGTCAGTTACCATTCAGCAATGTGGGCTTGAAAGTGTTTTATCTTTCATTAAGAAAATAGGATTTAGGAATAAATTTGGGGAGACTAAAGAAAACTGCCCCTGAATACTGACTTCTCTTTTTGACCAATAGTATATGCTAACAAAGGGCTCCAAATTTCAGAGCTGCAAATGACACTGATCATAATAACTTTTTTTTTTTTTTGAGGCACTAGTATTTAATTTAAAGGAAGAATTAATTTTGGAGATATATTTAAATCTTCTGCATCCTGTTTGTAAGTTAGATGCTTCCAGTTTGAGATTGTCTGTCAAATATTAATGTGTTCTAATGGAAAATGTTCACTCCAGAGACACTCTTTGCTTTTAAGGGTATTTTCTTAAATGTTGAGTTTTTAAAATTGTGCTCAAACTGAAGTAGTAAGAAATAAGTGGGATTTTTTTTTAACTAGAACTGTGAGTGTAACAGCTAAAGCTGAGGGTTTAATGTTTTCTGTTGTCTATGTTAAAATGCTATGGTTGTGTAACCACTTTTTCATACCAAAGATTATAATTTTTTGAAGCTCCCTAGTGTTGCATCTTTAACTTAGAACTACTCTCACATTATACTTCAGATCAGCTTTCTTTTGCCTTATGGATGAATTATGTTTTGAGATCTGCAGAAATCCCTGCTGTGATTTAAGATACTTTACTAACAAAATTCAAGTCCCTAAACAAGTGTACTGTATGCAGTGACACACTGGGTGTTGAGGGACTCGACTTCAAGTTAAACAAGCAGTCAACATATTGTGAAGAACATTCAGAATTACAGCGATGTTTTGACCTACTCTGTCAGAGTCTGAGCACCTTGTGGTAGGGGTTCATGAAATGGATAAACAAAGCAAGTGTTTCCGTTCACTCCTGAAGCACAGTCATGAAGGGATCAATACACTTGTGACACTCCAGTTACATGTACAGGTGGGCAGTCTACAGCCTGCACTGCTCATCTGTGTCAATGTTGCTCATCAGTAACCTTGTATTGACTCAGTCTGACCTTTTTGTCTTAAACAAAACAGTTACTTCACTTAATGAGTTATGTTGGAAGCTTCCTTCGTAGGGACATAATTAAAAAAAGGAATCATAGAATGACAGAATGGTTTAGGTTGGAAGCAACCTCAAAGATCATCCAGTTCCAACCTGCTGCCATAGGCAGAGACACCTCTCAGTAGATCACAACACTCAAGCCCTCATCCAACCTCGCCTTGAACACCTCCAGGGAGGAAGCATTCACAACCTCCCTGGGCAACCTGTTCCAGTATCTCACCACCCTCACTGGAAAGAACTTTTTCCTAACATCCTGTTTAAATCTCCTCTCTTCCAGTTTAAACCCATTACTCCTCATCCTGTCATTACACGACCTTGTGAATAGTCCCTCCCCAGCCTTCCTGTAGGCTCCTTTCAGATACTGGAAAGTTACTATAAGGTCTCCTGGAAGCCTTCTCTTCTCCAGGCTGCAAAGCCTCAACTCTTATAGCCTGTCCTCATAACAGAGCTGCTCCAGCTCTCTGATCATCTTTGTGACCTCCTCTGGACTCACTCCAGCAGTTCCATGTCCTTCTTGTGTTGGGGGCTCCAGAACTGTACACAGAGTAGTACAAATATATTTGAAGTATATTAAAAAAAAAAAAAAATCACGAACCCAAAACCCCAGTCTTTGTGTGTTTACACAATAGAACACCACTTGTAACAGCATGGTTGCCATCACTAATTTCCTCTAATCTGGCTTTGTTTATTTCCAGAGGATTCTTAACACTGAATAATAACTATTTACTGAGAATTACCTGCAGTTTCATACTGATGCTAGCTTTTATTAATCTGATCAAAATATTATTATTAAAAACTATAGATGAGTTTTGTGCACTCCTCTACTTGCAAGTCAAACAGGAGGAAATTCACTGTAGGCAGCTGCTGAATAGTCTTGAGGTGTTAATGAAATTAATGTCCCTTGTATTATGAAACAACTTTAGTGGCTGATGTCTAAGTGATGGCCTTCTCTTTGGTACCATCCTGTAACCTGCTTTTAGCCCAAGAAGTGGTGCATTATGCTCAGCTTGGCTATCTACCTGTACAGTGCAGAAGGGCTTGTTCTGCATTCTCAGTGGAATGCACTCACCAGTCTTCCATAAAGTCAATTTGAAAAACAGTCCCTTTCCTGCCACTTGCCAGCTGACACTACCCTGTGCAGCTTGCTTTGACCCATGCAATACCATTCCAATCCTTTCTTACCTTGTAGAAGCAGTCAGAGATTTTTTTGGTCTTTTTCTTTTGTGATTACAACTCAAAATGGTAGGTACTGAGATGGGAAGAATATGTTAACATTCCTTGTAAATCCCCAAAGCAGTTGGTATTTAGGTAATAGTATCCCAAATGTTTACCAAAAATTGTGGAGAGGTGAAAGCTGGAGGTCTTGTAGGTTGATGGACTTGTAATTTAATTCTTCTAAGCACCAATTAGTTGTTCATAAAGATGGGCTGTCTTAGATTCATGACTTTGATTTCTTCCAAATCTGGAATTAACTCATAATAACCTTGCAAATGTGAGTTTTGAATGGAAATTCAACAGCCTTTCAAATTAATTTCCATTATCTGTGACTCACACTATGGTGATATTTCTTCTTTTGGATTAAAGACTTAGACTTCAATAAACTGCTCTGCGTTCAGAGCCATTTGCACACACAAAAAGAGCACTAGATTACTAACCAATCACACACTTTGATGCAGAGTTTCCATTAACATCTTTTTCATTCGTGTCTGAATATTGGCAACGCAGGCACACCAACAAGAAGACTTCTAGTACAAAGTGGTTTTCTACTCCAATAAGGTTCTGTTGAATGCTTTCTTGTAGTAGTTGACAGGTAATGATCGAGGCCACTCCTCAGACTGCCTCCTGCATAGTTATGTTTCTTCACGTTGTTTAGCATTGGTTCTCCTGCATCAGTCCTTGTTAACAAGGTGACATGACTTGCGTCACATATCATAGCAATGGAGCTTCAGCCTGGTGCTAATAGCAGCTTGTTGGAATGGCTGATTGATCTCTCAGAACCTCTAATAGCTATGTTAAATCACCCGAATTGATGTCAGGGTCTTGTAAGCACTGCTACTCTTCGTTAAGTGTACATAGTGCATGTTACCAGGCCCTCAGCTAAAATGCTTGTGGGATGAGAGGACAAGATTGCTCACAGCTGTGGTCCAATTTGTGACTGTCCAAAGACAGCGTAAAATGTAATGGATTTCCTTGGAGGTGGGCAGCCTTAGCAAGAGTCCATTGATACCACCTCCATCAGAGGCGGGTTGGCACCATACCTGTAGCACATGCACTCAGGGCTGTGGTTTTGCTGGGGAAAGAGAAAAAAAAAAAAATGAAGTGCTGCTGCCAGCTCTTTTCTTTATTTCCATGTTCCAAAATGAGTGTTGAAGAAACTTTTGTAATCATTAGTGCAACTGTCCTTCTGACAGCAGAATAGTTGCCACTCATCCTGGTTGTGATGATCTTAAGTGCCTAAAATAAAAAAACTGAATTAAAAAGGAAAAAAACTTTTTTGTGATTATGATAAGGTTCTTGTTCACAGTGCCTAAGTGCCTACGACTGTCACAAATATTTGCATCCCATTTTCCAAAGGTTTCTGTGGAAAGACAGGTGGTGCTTATCTGTTTAGTCGTTCTGCTTTGTAATTCTGTCCTTGTTCAAGTTCCAAGTATGCTGAACAAGGTAAGGGACTGCAACAGTTGTGTTCAGAACTGTGGTATTGTTTAAGGTATGTGTAGATGTAAGAATAAGCTACAGGCGGTACCATACCTATTAATGAAATGTATCCCATATAATGTGTCTGACTTCTATGAACATTCTCATTTAAGTTAAAGTCCTAAATATACTTGTCAAAGTAATCTTGATTTGAAGCACTGAAGCTAAACACTTACACTACCCAGATGTCATTTAATAGCTTCATAATAATAGTTTGGACTTCCTATGAATTTCTCTTTTTTCTTTTTTATTTTTTTCCTCAAGTGAGTGACATATGTAGAATAGCCAGCAAATACAAATTTTATCAGGCAGGTAGAGTTTGGCCTTTTTAACACTCTTAAAATCTTTACAAAGACCTGTTTACCATATGGTGTAAGTGGGTGTGCAGGAAGCACTGCTTCGTGCAGCCTGATATACACTGCACTGCTTTTCCATGAGCTGAGTGTGAATGTTGCCTTTCAAGGGACATGCTGAAGGCAAGCCTTTGAAGTATGAGTATGTAACGTTGGACAGTAACACTTAGGTTTGCATGCTTCTGTAGGTGATTGTTTTCAAATCACTTAATCCTTTAGTTTTTCTTATTTTTATTTAACTTTATTTACAAAAGTTTGTTCCATGTGAATGTTGCAACATGTGAAAGTGACAGATAAGCAGAATTTACATTTTTCTTTTCATTGTTGCAGTAGCCAGTTGTTATTATTGTGGTCCCAAATATTCTATTTCCTGTTTATATTCAGTGCCTTTTGAAGATGCTGCACAGTTTCAAGGCCATTCTATGATCTTTGAAATAAAATCCTTTGTATAATATTAAGGCTTTTTTGAGAGATGGGGGTCATTGCAGTTTTCAGTGGCTTGAAGGTACTGATTCTTAATACTGTTCTGTCTTCTCTGCATGCAGTTATGGTTTAATTCACTCAGCATTTCATGCAACGATAAGAGCACAGCCCTTAGCACTCTGTTCTGCATTACCTCCAATATACACTGGGCAAACCATAGGGTTGGAAGGGACCACAAGGATCATCTAGTTCCAACACCCCTGCCATGGGCAGAGACACCCTACCCTAGGTCAGGCTGCCCACAGCCTCATCCAGCCTGGCCTTAGACACCTACAGGGATGTGGCCCCAGCCACCTCCTTGGGCAACCCATTCCAGGATCTCACCTCTCTCATGGTGAAGAACTTCCTCCTCACATCCAATCTGAATCTCCCCACCTCCAGCTTTGCTCCATTCCCCCTAGTTCTGTCACTACCTGATAGCCTAAAAAGTCCCTCCCCAGCTTTTTTTGTAGGCTCCTTTCAGATACTGGAAGGCCACAATAAGGTCACCTCAGAACAATAAGGTCACCTCAGAACATTGCATACAACACAGATCACTCCATTCAAATTAGCAACTTAGGCTTGCTCTCTTTGCAGAGGAAAGCTGCTTCTGTTCCAACAGCACCTTAAAACTTAGAAAAGTACTCTGTGGTAACTTCTTTTTTTTTTTAGTGCTTAAAAGGCACAGTTTTCCAAGATTAAAATGTTTGTACTTGCAGTCATAAAATGTTTAATATGTTTTATCTTGATGCAAATTTTACCTCATTACTAGAATTGTAATTATAATTGTAATGTAATTGTACATGTAATACCTCTCTGAATTATTTTTGGTTTACTCTCCTTATAAGGCAATTAGTAACTCAATTAGTTTTTAAACAGAGCTTAGGAATTTAAAATTGGGTTCACAGCTAGAATGCTTTTTTTTATATAAAGATTTTAGTTTTAGAATATTACTTAAAACTGCACACATTTTCTGCTCTTTTTGAAAAATAGTATCCTTATTAACACACTCTTAAGCTCAATGCCTTCTGATGCTGCCCCTGATCTTGGAACTAAAAGCAACATACATCAGTGCATGCCTTGCGATTTCCATGATTTCAGATGATGAATAACATTTGCTTTGGGATGTGTACTAAAGTCCTGTTTATTTCCATTGCCTGTTCTCTCCTAGTTCACAACTGCTGTCAGCTTCTGGTCATTGTCATTTCAGTTCAGTGTGTAAAAAAAGTATAAATTAAGCTGCTGTAAGGTACAGACTGTGAAAACTAAGAAATCAAATTGCTTTGATAACTCACATTGCTCCTTGGTTTGAAAATTAAATTGATGTCTGATGTGCCTGTGTCCATCAAGTAAAATCCAGAAAGCCTCCAGGAGAGGCTTCTGTATGTCTGGAGAGATCTAGACTTGAAGCAAAATGTGTTTGCTGTGTTGACATACTATGTGTTTTATGGTATACAGGAGGGACAATCATTCAACTAAGTGACTTCCTTGAATGTCTTTATGAAGTTTCACTTACCAATTAAAGTACTAACTTCTGTGAAGGGGCACTGATAATAATTTGTAGCTAAACTATTCTTCTGGGCCACTTTTATGATAGAATTTTGTAGCTCTTTTGTACTTTACTCATGCAAAGAGCTGTACAACTTTTGCAGTATCAATGTTTAGGAGCTTTTCAACAAAGAAAATGACTGATTATCAATTACATAGTATTTTGTTTTGAACTTTCTCTGCATTATATAACTTTAATTCATAATTGATTTTCATTGATTAGCATTGATTTGATCTTGCAAACTAATAGCCCATTTTTTTCTAATTTGATTTTCTTCTCTCCCTACATATTGATAAGAATTCCTATTGTAGTAGAGATCATACTGTATATAAAACATGCAGTCCTACATACTATAATGAATCAGCTGCAACATTATAAACTGCCTTTTATCCATAGGGTTGTTTAAACTTACAAGCTTTGTTTTTGGATTGTTGTTTTTTTTTTCACACCTGTCTCTGAAAAGTCACTTCTCTGTACCAAATTTGTGGCTTTTTATTTCCTAGATTGTCACAAATTACTCCACTTTTCAAGAATACTCAGACAAGCCCAACATACACACAGTTCCTGAGTACACTGCTGGAAGAACTGCATTTCAAAAATGAAGATCTGGAAAGTTTAACAGGAATATTTAGAAAGGACTGCCTACTTGAATGGTCAGTGAGTTTTAAGCCTGTAAACAACGGTTTTAATTTTCAGCATTTTGTAACTGTGCACAGTGACTACAGATCATGTCAGCCAGAGTAGAAAATAAAGTATATTTTAGAGTGAAGCAATATATGCAGGATGGAAATGAGTAGCATCGTTTTGTCACTTACAGTAAATGCCAGCTGGTTACTTATCACTTTCATCTTTTGACAATATGTAGTTCATTTATATGTCATTGGTTTGGGAGGAATTTCTCATCAAGTTCTACTATGATTTTTTATTTATTTATTTTGTGCATGGCTACAGCGGTTAAGTCTCAGCAGGGTTTTTCTTTTAATTGTTAAAATGAAGTAGTAACATTCAGTCTTTGTGATATTAAATTGAGCCAAAATCCATATGTTTTCTGAATAATACTGAGATTTTTGCATTCTGGATAGGCTGAAAAATGTAAGAGTTACTTGTGCTGATCTTATTGAACCAATGTGATGAATATAATATTAGGCAATTTAAGTTAATGGTATATTAACATTACTGACCTCACTTCTCTTTTCCCACAGAATAAGATCATCATCTTAACGTCTCCTAGCATCTGAAATAGTGGCTCACTAAACAAAACACCTTCATTTGTGGGAACATTATTTTAAAGAAAAAATAAATGTAGTATTAATAGCACTTCTTGCACTTCCGTGTTTTCATTTCCTTTGTATGAATAACTATTTTGAAGTCTTGTGGAGAAATGTACCTTAACAGTAGTTGTTCAAACTATGCATGAAGACTGGATAAGCCTGAAAACTTGGCTATTTAAAACCCATAGAAACAAATTTGCATTTCTTTTGGGGGATTTTTCCTTGCTTTGGAAATTTTCAGCCAGAATTTGTCTACAGGATTTGGAGAGAGGGAGAATAAAGTATATTAGCCTGGAATATTAAGAACACTGTTGCTGACACTTTCCCAGTTGACCCAATGCATATAGAACCATGATTACAGTATACTGATCTATAGCATGTTTATCTGCTATTTCTAAGAGATAGAGTGGTCTTTGAACCTGTGTAAAAGTAATTTTGAAACAGCCTTTATTTGTTACTAATTCGGGCTGCAAAATGCATTTTAGTAACAAAAAATGCTTGGCTTGTGTCTAGACCTCTGCTTCTCTTACTAACTGATTATAAAATGCAATTTTAAATGCATTCGCTAGTAGTAGGTTTTAGTGATTCTCTAATATGGTTTGTTGCAGAGTTCTCAGTTCATAGGACACTAGAAGAAAGTTGTAACTGACTGTGCCTAGTCTGCAGCAAATGGCAGCACCAGTTAAGGCTGAAGCAACACTTATCAAGAATGCTACACAACATTTCAAAATCAGAATTTATTGCTTTGTCTTGTTTCTGTAATTGAATACCAGTAGGGGATCTACACTTTATTTGTTTATCATTGTGCCCTTGTTCATGATAATCAGGATAAATATGTCAATTGCTTCTGGCACACACAAGCCCATGTAGTTTCTTTCCTGGAAGCTTCATTGTATGGTAGAGTTTATTAAAGTGATGCTTGACTTTTCCCAACCTACTTGTGATGGGAAGTTGTGTTCAGTATGACTTGTAAAAGCAATAATTTAGAATGAGGAAAACCATTGAATGCAGAGTGAAAGCTATGCACTTTTCCAAGTATGCAGTAGGAAACAATACCCATTGTGATCCAAGCATGTCTGAGAGCACATGTGTGATGTAATATGGACGGAAAGTGCATTGGTTTTGTCTCACAATTGAAAAATTTTGCTTGATATATACACAAAAAGAAGGGACATGCTCTCATCAAAAGAGAAATTTATAGAAGGCTGGGTCGTAAGTATGATACTCTGATCAAAACTTACACCTTGAATTTGTATCTATCTGTTTCTGATTTTGGAGGTTACATATCTTTCTATTTTTAGCTAGTACTTCACTGTAAGTTCTGAGCAAGCCTTTGTTCTGTTCCCTGTGTGTTTACCTTGGGACAAAGATTAAAACTACACCATGACAATGTTGCTATACTGAGTACACCTAGAAGGTAAAGTGTGCATCATAGTGGGAACATGACTGCAATTCATCAGGTTGGATACATTTTGTTTGGAAAGGTTTTATATTTCCTGTTAGTTTAGTTGTGTGGATTTGTTTGTTTGTTTGGGGGTTCTTCTGTTAATTCTTTTTAGGTTTCAGCTTTTACTGTTCAGCACTTACTGTGTAGGAAATATCTGATTTTATCCTTGGGCTTGTGACCTGTTCATTCTTACTACCTCTTTAACAAGGTCCACTCTAGCTGTTTTTATCTTCTACCTGAGCACTGCAACAAAGGTTCCAGGATTTTTGCATCTCCTCTTTGACTACTTTGCAGTAAGCTCAGTCATTCTTTTACTTGCCCTAAGAGAACAGAATAACCATTTTCCTTCTGTGATCACCCTCACAAGTCCAGAAAAAAGACTTCTGTATTATGCTGGATATGCCCTGATGGGACCATGTAAGGCACCCAAGCCCATCTGGCAATGGACTGGTAGGAAGGCCAGTGTGATACAATGTGTTTCATTTAACAGCAGGGGGGGGAGGAAACAAACTTCTGTAATGATGTTTTTAATCACATATACAGTGGATATAGTAAAGAATAAAAGAACACCCAAAAGCTAGGGAGAACGTGGGATCCCTTCAGAAGGGAAATGGAGAGCTGGCGACAGGGGACATGGATAAGGCTGAGGTGCTCAATGACTTCTTTGCCTCAGTCTTCAGCAGTAAGTGCTCCAGCCATGATGTCCAAATTCCAGAGGGCAAAAGTAAGGTCTGGGGAAGTGAAGACCTGCCCACTGTAATTGAAGATCATGTTCAAGAGCACCTAAGGAACCTGAACGTGCACAAGTCCATGGGGCCTGATGAGATCCACCCAAGGGTCCTGAAGG
>VWZI01014441.1:1475012-1487110 GCA_013396835.1 Psilopogon haemacephalus
AGTGGAAGGTGTCCCTGCCTATGGCGGGGGGTTGGAACTGGATGATCTTTGAGGTCTCTTCCAACCTAGACCATTCTATGATTCTATGAAGCTTAAAGCAAAGCCTGCTTTCTGCTGTTGCAGCTTCTCAATATCCAAGGAGGCATGCCTGACATATACCTGCATCTATAGATGTAATTAAGTCATCTCAGGTTGAGAACAGTGTTAATAAAGCTACACGTACAGAGAAAGCCAAGGAATATGGAGGAAAGCTTTTGTGTCTGTTTTCACACCAAAGCTCAGTTCACAGTGCCTTAGTGTCAGTGTCAGTACTGCAGTCTGCAGTTCTGAATTTCCTAGCACAGAGCCCCTTACTGATTCTGTTTGATTTTTTTGCACACACTGACCAGGATTGCTGATGTCTGGGGCTTTTGTAGGGAAGAATGGAGTTCAGAGTGGTTTGCTTGGCAGTTAGTACTTCAGGAAAGCAGGCAAACCACAATGTAACAATATCAGGTGTTCAAAGAGATTACTCTGCATCTTTGTAAAGGTTGCAAGTCATGTTATGCTCATACATGGCAGTGCAAAGTTCTACATTAAAACAACCAGAAAAGTGTGATTTTTCTGAGTGTTTGTTTTTGGTTTTTTTCATTGAAGACTACCAGAATGAAAGTGCCTTAGTGAATCCAGAGCAGCATAACTGAGATGGTTGTGCTGCTGTGTGAAGCCAGGACTGGAAAGTTACATCCACCTTGTCTTTAGTGAGTGATGCAGGGAGCAACTAAGAGCATGGTACATAGACCATGCACACCTGGGGCCTCAAAGGATGTGTCCACACAACACATAGACCATGCACCTGTGTGTTTGTTCTTCAGTCTCATCAAGTAGTTTGGAAGTGAGGCATCTGCTGTGGTATGGGGGGGAGGAAAATAACAGTCCTGTGACTCTTGGTGTCAAACTTGTGTGTCCTGCCCTTTTCTCCCTAGTTTGAGAGGATGTGGGTGCTACGAAATGCAAGAGGGGATGAGCAGCTCAAACATTAATCTCAGCTGACCTTCAGCTGCTGGAGAGACAAGGACTAACACATCAGAGAGAAGAAAGAGGAAGAGAGAAGGGGAAAGCAGTACTCACACCTTCTAAATTTAGGCATGAGAACTTTGACCATAGTAGCCTGACTCTCCCTGGAGTGATTTAGTAATAAAGTGTGGCATAAAGCTGAACAGAGCCCTGCCTCTACAGAATAGGAAGTTTCTAAGCAATCTGATCCTGTTGATCCATTATTTCAATGGCTACTGCTTCACACAGAATTGTTTCCTAACCCTGTCATGGTTAAAACCAAAATAAGTAAATAAATGTAAAAAATAGTGTGTTGGAAGTACATCCAGGTGGTTACACTCTAGTTCTACAATTTGCTGCTAAGCTTTCTATACCTACTGTTTATTTTGGATACTCCTTATGAATGCCCAGTGCTGTGGGTGGGCTTTAGCTGGCTCTTACCAGGGTAGCAGGTAATGCTGAACTGTCATTTCTAATGAGCATTAAATATTGAAAACACAGAATCAGCCTCTCTGTGGCAAGTTTTAAGTTTCCATAAGCACCAGATGGTAATAAGGCAGGGCTAGGCACCTATAAAGATCTCTGTTTCTCAGCCTGGTATCTCTACCACCTGACAGCAAGTCCTCCTCTGATTAGAGTCAGAGGAAGTGGGTGTGCCTTCCATTAGCAAAGACAGAAAGCAGCACTGCTAGAGACTAACTCTTGTGAGCTTTCTTCTTGTGACTCTACATCTTAGAGTCCCTTCTTTGCACAAACTGCAGACAGAGCTTTTAGAGACACACTACCTGAAAGATGCTGCAGAACAGCAGCTGTGGCATTTGTGGTGCTAAACAGGATTTGGTGAGGGGGGTGGGGGGTGGGAAAGATTTGGTAACCTGTGTCTTAAAGTAGCTCTCATTTGAGCAGTCTGGTTTCAAAAAGCAAGTGAAAGCACACGTTGCCTCAGTAGCTGATTTGGACATGCATGATAAATGTCAATCGTTCTCCCTAGGTTGCTTGCAAGTGTGGAATAAGAAGCAAGGCAAGATAGAGATCTTACCAAAAAATATAGACTAGCCAAAGAGAGTTGCAACTACCAAGAAGAAATGTGAGGAAAAAAAGCACAGGCCCTTTAAAACTCATGGAAAAGCATAGAAAATGGGCAATATTGTGTGATAACCTTTTGAGCATTCTCCTTAAAATAGTCTCTTGAACACAGCATCACATCTGAGACGGCATTAATAGTAGTGGCTGGACTGAAAAAGCCAGAAAGAAAGGCCACCAGCTTCCTGAACACTGTTTCTGAGATCTGTGAGCAAGCTTTGTTTTCCCTCTGATCTTGCTACCATGGCTGAATGTGCAGACATCAGTCCTAGACACAGGAAAGCCTATGAGGCAGAATAATGTAGCAAAAGTGGCCCCTGTAATATTTCAGATGTCCACCTGTTTGTTGGGTTTACTGTGCTATCCTGCAGTTACCCCTAGACAACAGCTCCCTCATGAGTCCCTTCTCCAAAACCAGACTAGAGTCGACGTAGTGGTGATCATAAGGCAGTCACATCTTGCCACTCTGAGAACCCCCCTGTTAGAAGTCAGCTCCTAGAATGCTTTGATAGCCTATACTTAAAAGACAGAGTCATCAGTAGATTTGGACACTGTGATTACCTGCAGGAGCTGCATGCAAAGATCAGAGAACAAAGGCAAGAAGTGCTGCTTACTATCCTGCAACATGGCAAGCTGTAGTATCAGTATCATTTTCTGGCACTTTTTAGCCTCTTAGATTTCAAGTGGTAACTGAATTGAACACACAATGGGACAGAAAGAGCTTCCTGGAGTCTTGATTTGGTTGGAATTTATTGTCGCTACAGAGAGTTTGAAGGACTTTGGATACAGGTTTAACGAGCTGCAAACAGGATTTACATCATAAATCTTGTCTTTTTGTTTTACTCAAATGGGAGTGTCTATAAATCAGGTTAATATAATCAAGTATTATATAGTTAAGTAACAAAAAAGATCATAATTGATAGTATTATCTAAGAAGCTAGAACAAACCTGCTTACAGCTGCCAGCCGTGATCTGACTCATCTAAGGTATTTTATAGCAACCATATGTTAAGCATATCTAGCTCACCTACTGTGGAAAAAAATGATAACACTCTCTAATCAGGATTTGCCACTGAGCAGGATTTTCCATAAACATCTCAGTATTGCAAGCTCTGTCCACAGTCAGGAAAATGCTTTCTGCAGACAATTCTGATTTGCTAATTTAGCAACCAGAATAAATGGCTACAAGTCTGGGGCCAGCACTGGTTCAGCAAGGCTGGCTGTAGTGCAGAGTATGGGTATGTTACTTTGGCAGTTAGCATGTTGAAACAGCACTTAAGAACTCTACCTTGGGAAGTAACTTCAGAGTAGCCACACTTGTGCAAAAAAAACCCCTCAGGGTATTCAAACTGAAGACACAGGCACAAAGCAGCAACAACCATTACAAATACTTCACTGAAATGCCACAAAAGCAACGTTAAGTTGGCATAGTATATGTACCTGCATAGCCAGAAGAGAGAGGTGAATTAATATCACTACAGAAGAGAAAGAGTAAAGGTTAAGTTTAAAAATACTATTTTTTTTTAATAAGAATGCAGTTGGTCAAACTATAATAATAATAATTGCATTTTAACAAAAGCAGACACTGTTGCAAACCCTATTGACTGTTGATTTTTTAACAAGCTTTACATCCACTTCACTTTTACACAGAAACCTGCCTAAGCCTAAGCCCCTCTGCAGCCTGACTTTAGTCCTTGCACAAAGACTGGGTGAATGTCCCTCAGCCTGAACTATTCCCAGTTTGTTGCAGTGCCCAACCAGTCAAAAGGAGTAGCATGGGGGAAGAAGCTGCCATCCTAGCACTCCCTTCTGTTCCCAAAAATCAGGAGTTTTACTGCTTAAGGCCCTGATGACAAAGCTCCTGCTGATGCAAGCAAGAGCAAAGTGTTGTCTTTGTAATTACGTATCTTAAGAATCATAGTTTTGTTTCTTTTGAAGATAAGTCTTTAAAAGCTTATTTTAATACTTTTTTTTCTTTTCTTTTTTTTTTTTTTTTTTTTTTCCTGAACCGTGGTTTCTCTTCCCTAAAAAAAAAAAAAAAAAAAAAAAAAAAGGAAAGTAGATATTTTGCTGCTTAAGATCATTAGATTGTCACACATTTTCACATCTCAAAATGTGGTTAAAGTGTTTCTTCTTTATTAAGATAATTTGTCCAGAGGTAATTTGAAAACTTGGGAAATGACTGATTTTAGAGATTCCGCATTAGTCCTCAACAGCTCTGGGTCAAATGCATGTCATCTCTGTTAACTACTCACTTCTAAGATCCTCCCAAGCTCTGCCTTTTTGTACACTGAACATCTGATGCTTCTTGTTTTTCTTCCATAACCACAGATGTGCCCTCTTCAAAAAGCTCACAATCTCAAAATACTAAACTGACAAGCTGAGTGTCAAACCACACACCCCAAGCAGCAAGCAGTGCTGAAGAAAAACAGAATCACACTTGGAGAAAAACAGAAGAAATCACACAAATTGTTTCCAAAGAATGAATCTGAAACACTTTCAGTTTGATGCAGGCTTTGCTTCTTAAGAATGCAAATATGATGTGGTGCTTTTAGGTTTTGTGCTTGCCGTCCAAGCAGCGGCTGCTCCGAGAAAGAAGACATCTATTTGAACAACGCTCTGTATTTTCTTGTTACATTTTATCTCTCTTTGAGCCTTGCTATGGGACCAAGACGGGTGTCCTTGTTTGACAAAAAAAAAAGCGGCACAGGTGTTGAGTTCCACAGCAGGGTAAGCAAGGTCTCTCGGGCGGGAACCTGTGGTTTGCCTGCGCCGCGGAGCCTCTCTGCACCGGAGCCCCCAAGCGTCGCTTGCTGAGAGCGCATCCAAGAGCTGGACAGGAGCTGAGCGAGGCTCCCGGCAGGAGCGAGACGACCCACAGCTACCAGTTTGCTGTAGCAGATCCCTACATTACAGAAGGCTATTTGAGCACCTAGGAACAGGTTCTTTACCATGAGGGCAATGGAACTCTGGAACACCAAGGAGGTGGCTGGGGCCAAATCCCTGGACATACTCAAGGTGAGGTTCAACAGGGCTCTGGGCAACCTAATCTAGTTGAGAATGTCCCTGCTTATTGCAGGGGGAGTTGGACTAGACAGCCTTTAGCTGTGCCTTCTACCCAAGCCATTCTACGATTCTTCTCTGCGAATAGGGTCTTTCAGCAGCTACCTCCAGAATCAGAAACTGTGAAGGCCTGAAGCACTCAGGGTGGAACCATTTAGATGGTTTTGCCAAAGTCTTCACGGACAAGCTGCAGCAGGACCAGGGCACACAGCAATTTCAGCTGTAGTGCCTATCTGAAAGCCATCCCTCTTCCTACTGCAGGGGCTGATTTGGGACATGATTTTGTCCACAATGCTCTAGTGCTACATTGCCAAAAATTTCTCGTTTGGCTCGGCAATAGTTCTATGAGTTACCTGAAACACCTCATTATAGTGTTCTGCAAAGAATTACATGCAGAAGCACTAGAAGAGGTAACTTTTCATGCTGAAAAGATGTGTAAACTCAGCCACCTGATTTCTTAATTAAACAGCTGAGCGCACTGTAAGTTTTGCAGTGTGCTGCCACCTTACCTCTGCAGTTCAAAACTTGTCATGGCATTGAAAAATGTTACAATTTAAAATCCTAGCTACCAACATGTGTTTAGCTGCCTTGAAAGCTCTTTCAACAGGCAACTATAAGATAATGCTGTTGTGCAGGTTTCACTGAAAGAATCATCCTTTTTTTTTTAATCTGGTGATTCAAAGGTAAAAGCTACGTTATTTGCACACGTCTGCTGGTCTTCTCTAAAGATCTGCATAAGAGTAATGCTGGATTCTGGGTTACATCACTTATATTTTAAGGGTTTGAGTCAAAAGCTGGATTTCTTTCTTTTTTTTTTTTTTTTCCCTAGTTCATCTTTATCTGATAAAATTGAATACAAGAGAGATGATGCCTGAAGCAAAGCTGATAAAGTCACCAGTACTAAGAAGCATGTGTGTTGTGAGGGGAAAGCACCACAGCAAGATACATATCTTCACATCCTTATTTCCTTTACAAATGGAGGAAGGAAGTTCCCTGCAGGTTAGCCCAAGAATATCTGCTCTTACAGCCTGAGAACTTGCAAAGTTCAATTTCCAAGACCCAAAAGCTTTCAAAGATACCAAATTCAGTATTTCACAGATAACACTCTGTGAAGTTTTTTTTTCTATACCTAGTGCTACTGGAAACCTTTTACTAGAAATTCACAACTGAGTGTCACAGCTATCAGAGTTACAGACACCCCATTTCATATGTCTACTTTGTTCTGGTCTCTTCCTTCTTTGAAATCTTTCCTGCTCTTCTATCCCAGTGCCTAACCATTGCTTTCCACTTTACTCCTTCGCCAGCTCAAACAGCCGGCGTTCATCCTCCTGCCTGTTCCCTGTCTATCCCTGTAAAAATCCCTCCCACCAGTCAGTTTTCAGGCAGGAGACCCCTGGCCTTCCCACTCCTCACATTGACTCGCTGCACTCTGCAAGAGGTGGCATGGCACTGCTCAGTGAGGGCTGCTTCGTGCCTCCTACTCTGCCTACCACACACCAGCCTACTGCGGGGAGCCTGCTGCAGGACTAGTTCTTTCAGCACAGGGTGGTAAAGGAAGCTATCTCTCCCCTGCCCCTTGAAAGAGGAGCACACATGTCATGGGTTTGGTCTTTACATACAGGCAGCCCCTCTAAAGATGGGAGGACACTGCCCCACGGCAGTGCGACTGTTGCTGGACAGACAAACAGACTCACTCACAGCAGCATCTATAGATTATTACGAAACTCGCCTCTAAAACAGATAGGAATCACCCAGCAGCTACAGCAGTGCTCCTGTGCACAGCTGATTAAGAATTTTTATGTAAGTTCTTTAATCAGAAGAGGCCTACTTGGTTGAAAATGAAACCTCTACAGGAAAAAGTTGGTTTTGATTAATTTCTCTACTTGAAAAAGTGTTCAAATTGTCAATGCATTTCACTTAAACTTTTCTAGACACATGGGGGAAAAAAAATCTAGTTTAAAGGCACTACAAATTCTAAGGTGGGTTAAATTTTCTGATGATAGCTGGTTTCCAGCTGTTTTAACACACTTTCAAAAAATAAATGTTTTCACCTGTCTTCCAGAATTCTTTGTTATAGGTTAGACTGAGGCAACACTCAAATGTATTTTTCCTTAGCAGAACTACAGGGTTTATTTTTTAAAGTAACGTGATGAAGAGCAGTAACAGCTTTGTTCAGATTTTCTTGCTATATAGGAATCCTCAGATAAGAGTCCCTGTATCACTCTAGGCTGTTGCCCATCAAAAACCACTATCTTTTACAGTGCAACCCCAGGCATTTCATTGCTGAAAGAAGAGAAGCATTCCTACTTAAGTAATTGTCTAGATCCAGAACTTTGGTCAAGATTACAAATTTACCACTGACAATGAACCAAACTCATCAGTGATTACACAGGATACTTTTTAGTTGCTAGTTTTTGGACTGAGCTAATGGTCTTCTTATGGCACTTTTACATGTGTTGTGAGGTCTTTACCATTTCACAACTTTTTAAAGAGGGTTATCAATTAGCGGTTGGATCATCAATTTCAAAGCTCTTTCCAAAGACGGACAATTCCTTTTCACAGAAAAAGAAAATTAAAGGGTAGTGGAGTGACTTAAGCAGGCACATCACAGAATGTTAGGGGCTGGAAGGGACTTTGAAAGACCATTTAATCCAACCCCCCCGCCAGAGCAAGATCACCTACACCAGATCACACAGGAACAGCATCTGGGCAGGCCTTGAATATCTCCAGAGAGGGAGACTCCACAACACCCCTGGGCAGCCTATTCCAGTGTTCTGTCACCCTCACAGTGAAAAAATTCCTCCTCATGTTTACACGGAGCTTCCTATACCTCAGCTTCCACCCACTGCCTCTTGTCCTGTCACTGGACATCACTGAGCAGAGCCTGGCTCCCTCCTCCTGGCACTCATCCTTTACATATTTATAAACATGAATAAGATTGCCTCTCAGTCTCCTCCACCTCCCCCAGCCTCTCCTCATAAGGAAGATTTTCCTCTCCTTTAATCACCAAAACTGATAGCAGCTATCCCATGATTTTGCAAAAGAACATGAATTTGAAATTCAGGATGTATTTGCTTTCTTCTTGGATATACATGATGCAATACCTCCCTTACTCTTTTGTCTAACCCTACCCAGAGCCAAAAGAAAAATAAAAGTTCATTGAATGTATTTTTCTTTATTGATTGCTTTGCCCTGATATTGTCGATGCTGTAAATTTGGCATCACACCAAAATGAAAAACTGCGGCTGAAGGGGGTCAGATTTTTGCAAGAATTCACCACCAGATTTTGGTCATGTCTACAGATATACTCACTCCAATATTTCTTTAGGCTTGATTTTGAACATAGCTGTGTATGTTGAGGCCAAACACTTTAAAACAGACTGAGAGCAAAAGCAGGCTGTTTGCTCCAGTCTTGATTGTGAATGCTGAGGCTTTTTAGGAATTCATCTATCTTCTTGGCTATTTATAACCTTTCCACCTGTTGAAGAAGACAAGATGAGGCTACAGATGTGAGGGGGAGCCAGAGGTTAGGACAGACCTACAAGGGAAATGCTTGGAGCTTAGGACAGAAGTACTGTGGAGTTTGAGATTCTCTGTTTCAGTGCTGCTCATTGTAATCACCTAACAGTAAATCATTGGGTTAGCACACAGGCTTTAAGGTGACCTTGTGAAGAAGATAATATGGCCAGAGAACTCACCTGGAAGAACAGAAAGCAAGCTCCTGTGGTAGGATGAGAACATATCTCTTAAAGCAACAATGGATATTAGGATATGAAGTCAGCTTAGAGAACTAAATGCTCAGCACAAAAGCGTAATGATGTTCTTGGCATCTACTTGTCAATGGTATGTACTACTCATTTCTGTGCAGATGTTTCTTTAAGTACAGTTGTAATTATAAATAGGAGGGCCACCACAAAATCAGCACACGCATCATACACCTGTGAAACCCTTGCAACACCAAGCCCTGTTGCAAATGGTGAAACAGTGTTGTGTGGGAGTTAGCTATTTCCACATTACCGTTATTCAATCACAGTGGCCCATTTTCACACAGCCTCTTGAACTTCAGAAAGCTTGCACAAAGGTTAAGGCTTGACATTTCGAGGCAGAATAGCTTAGTCCTCTACCCTCTAGTGAGAACTGCAAATAAATGATGTCAGAAAAGAAACACAGACACTTACTTCATCCCTTTCCAGGATGCAAGCACTGAAAACATGCACTTTTTTGACACGAATGCTTATTCCAAGGTCTTCCTTGCCAGGTTTTCCAGTAAAATAGCCACAGGCAAGAAAGCACTTAATCTGACCATTACATTAGCCTTCCTGAAACCACATGTAGGTATAAGTGCAGGCACAAGAAAACGCCCTCAAACTCCTAATGGATTAACAGAATGATATTTCTATCAATAAGTAAGGTCATGATGGTGTTCTACATAAAATGTAGTCAGTTCATGTGTTAGGATTTTTTTTTTTAACTGGTGTGACTTCTGTGTTAGTTTAAGCATATCTCTAAGAAAGAAACAGTCTAAGACAAGGCATAATGCCTCATTCACAATAGCATGGCTGCACTCAGAAATCACTTCTGTCCTTAGATGCAGGCATTAGTTCAGAGATGCTTACTTCTAGAAAGCAAGATTCTCTCAGAGACACCTAGTGCTACACATCCCTAATTATGTGTTTAGCTAGTTTATTGCTGCTGCATGTCTGTTGTTTCTGCAGTAGAGCATCCTCAGTGTTATTGCCATCATGGAAACACCACATCTGTAGGTGTTTGCACCACTTAATCAGAACTTTCCAGTTCTAACAGGACTGGTGCAATAATTCACTCTTAACACCTAATATAGACATCTTCCAGCTGGACTGTTTTCCCACTGAAAAACGTGCATCCTGCATCATAATATGCTTAGGGATAAACTGTTGCCTTCTGAAATGGTTTTCTCCATGTTTCGCTGCAAGTTTTCTTGTCCTCAATGCTTGCAGATGGGTGCCACATATTTGGCTGTTAGGGATATTCTCAGTTTGCAGAGCTGGAAGCAGAGAGTATGACAAAGTCCCTCTGTGGCAGACTAGAAGTCCAACCTGATGGCGACAAGCCATGAAATAAGCCCCTCCAAACTGAGTCAAACCAGGCTCTGCATCACACCAGCAGCTGTGAAGCCTCTATGGCTTGGCCCTGCGCATTTGCAGCATGACTGCAAGTTAAGCTGTCATGTTAGCACTGCACACGTGAAGGAAGCAGTTTATGCAAAGTTTCTTGCCTTTCCTATTTATATGCCCATTAACCTTTGCAGCCAGCAAGACAGGGATCATGCAGAAACCCACCTTCTTTCTTATCCTGTCTCGAGTCCTCCCAGAACAAGCCAACCCAGAACATATCCTCCGGATAAAGAACAGCCTGTGGTGCTGCAGTCAGAGCTCATACAGCAATGGGAGTGCAAAAGCAGTGCTCAAAATGCTGGCATTTCCACAACACCTGCCTTTGCATGTTCATTTATTAAGTGTTGGCTGAGTTTTGGTTGGGGAGAAGCCCCAAAACTCATTAGCAGAAAAACTGTTATGTGGCAATGAAGCTCCTTTTCACACCATGACTGTAGCTTCCAAGCTCCAGCTCCCTCAGTCCCACAAGCATCCTGTCCCTGCTCATCTCCAGTTCCAGGGTCCTTTTCTCAGATTTAAGAGACTCCTCATTTGAATCTGCACTTGCTCCTCTGTCTTCCAGAAGTCCTCCACCTGTATTAGGTGGTTTGTCCCACTGTTTTCAACCTGCCACTGGTGTCCTAAGGCCATGGGAGGGACACCCTGAAGGTAACTTGACTTCATTTACCTCTGCTTTTTGGATGCAAGGCACCATCTTAGGGAAATTTAGCTGCAGAGAACTTGAAAGTTTCCGCCAAACTCACATAAATTGAGACTTCACAACTTGCATTAGGCCTTGTAAGTTGGACAGAGGTAGAATTCTGATACTAAAACCAAGATCCTTATGACTGCCTTGATCCCAATATCCTGGACCAATGACGAAGCAGCAGAGATACCAAATTGTTACTCATCACTAACACATCAAGAGTCAAAAGACCTCTGACATGTGTGCCAGAGTCAAGTCAGTAGCTAAAGTTAGCTGCACAGTGATTGCCTTGTGTATAGCTAGGACTCATTTCT
Source organism: Psilopogon haemacephalus (assembly GCA_013396835.1). Taxonomy (NCBI): domain Eukaryota; kingdom Metazoa; phylum Chordata; class Aves; order Piciformes; family Megalaimidae; genus Psilopogon; species Psilopogon haemacephalus. The sequence goes on from VWZI01014441.1 coordinate 1,486,345, forward strand.
TTTGCTCTAGGAAGAAACTGCAGCAAACCCAGTGGTGCCATCCAGACACTATTCGCAGGTATCCAGGTAGAAGCAATTAGCAGGGTCGTTAAGGAAAGTCCATACTCCCTAATATCTTCAAGCATAGGTCACGTTGCATTGTCACACACCTTGAGATCATAGAATCATAGAATGGTTTAAGTTGGAAGAGACTTCAAAGATCATCCAGTTCCAACCCCCCGACATAGGCAGGGACACCTCCCACTAGATCAGGACTCTCAAGGCCTCATCCAGCCTGGCCTTGAACACATCCACGGAGGGAACATCCACAACCTCCCTGGGCAACCTGTTCCAGTGTCTCGCCACCCTCACTGTGAAGAACTTCCTCCTAACATCCCCTTTAAATCTCCCCTCTTCCAGTTTTAACCCATTCCCCCTCATCCTGTCATTACAAGACCTTGTGAATAGTCCCTCCCCAGCCTTCCTGTAGGGCCCCTTCAGATACTGGAAGGCTGCTATAAGGTCTCCTGGAAGCCTTCTCTTCTCCAGGCTGAAAAGCCCCAACTCTCTCAGCCTGTCCTCATAGCAGAGGTGCTCCAGCCCTCTGATCATCTTTGTGGCCCTCCTCTGGACTCCCTCCAACAGTTCCATGTCCTTCTTGTGCTGGGGGCTCCAGAACTGCACACAGTACTCCAGGTGGGGTCTGACAAGAGCAGAGTAAAGGGGGAGAATCACCTCCCTTGCCCTGCTGGTAATGCCTCTCTTAATGCAGCCCAGCACACAGTTG
>VWZI01014441.1:1487222-1513353 GCA_013396835.1 Psilopogon haemacephalus
GCTTGGTGTCATCTGCAAACTTGCTGAGGGTTCACTCGATTCCTCTGTCCATGTCGCTGACAAAGATGTTAAACAGCACTGGTCCCAGCATTGACCCCTGAGGGACAACACTTGTCACTGGTCTCCAGGTGGACATTGTGTCCTTGATCACCACTCTCTGTGTGTGACCATTCAGCCAATTCCAGTTGTCTACCCATCAGGTCTGTGTTTTTCCAATTTGGTGACCAGGGTGTCATGTGGGAAAGAGTCAAATGCCTTACTTAGGTCCAAATGAAGGAACAAAGTGCCCAGCTCACAACAGCAGCTCGAGAGGAAGGAAGTCTTCCAGGTGCTTTTCCCCATCTGGGATAAAGCTGTCTCTCAGAGACCCTCCAAATGAGAATGTGAATAGAAGGGGAGACATCCCACCAACACGTCATGAAAGAGAACTGCAGCTTCATATAGAGAAGGGCACAGAGCCAGAGTGACACTTCCACAAGAGATTGATGAACCACAGTGATTGCCTGTAATCCAGGCAAATAGCAGAATAAAAGTTCAAACACTGACATGGAGAGTTCAACCTGCTTCTGTCAGCCTGAGAGTTATAGGCAAATGAGGGTAGGGAACATAACACCAACTGTTAGGCAACTTTTAAACACATGGTGTTTCCTATAGTGGTAACATAGAGCAATCACCAGGAATAACTTCTCTTAGCACCTAATGACTGCTGTGTCACCAAAAAAACAATCAAAAACACACAAACCCCCACAGCACAGCACAACCACTGAACAATTCTGGTTTTTTAAAATGCAAGAAAGAGATCTGAAAAAGCACTGGAAATAAATCTCTGCAACAAAAATGGAGAGGAATTATCCAACCCTGCTGTGTGCATTCTGCTAATTGGACCAACCCATCTCCCATATCACAGAGCCTTTAGGCAGAGTGGAATCCCACTGCAAAGAATCTCCTGTCACACAGTAACCTCCTCTCTCTGCTGAGCCTGGCTTCTGACCAGGAATGGGTTCATCCTTTGCACTGGTTGTTGAGAATTAACTGGTTTGTAACAACATTATATAAACCAATTCCCACTTAATATAATGGGCTGGCCACGATCCGGTGTGCAGCTACTGAGCACCAGTCCTTTCTTCAGGAAAATTTAAGAGGAGCCCTTGGTGTTAGGTTAGTTTCCAGCCTTGAGGAAGGGCAGAGTTGGAAAGCAGAGGCTGCCATAAGTGCAAACCCAAAATGTGCTGAGCCGGGCAGAATGGCAGTGGAAGTGCTGGAGATAAGAGTAACGCCTACTGACCTGGCAGTTCCAACAGTCAGCACTGCCCAGGAAACAACTGTTTTCCCCCAGCAGACAGATTGCTGCTGAGTTTAGCATGCAGAAGCACCCTGCCAGCGCCAGTGAAATTCTTGCTTCCCTTAGAGGCAGTCCACAATATTATCTGGGTTACAGGGCTACAAACAGGTCAGTGCAGAGCACAGATCACTCAGATTTCCTCTAAATGTAACAGACTACCCAGAGGTCATCCCTACAGTCGGCTTCTTGCTCTGATTTCAGTTAGAGTAAGACAAACCTGCTACAGATGAATCATCTCCCAAATGCTCCTGGGGTGATGGGGAATTTGCCTGTATATAGAAATATGTAAATATCAAAAAAGAAACTAAAGACTTGACCTTTGTTTACCAATGGGAGTCTCGATTCCCCAAAAGGCAAGTCAGGTTTTAGTATCATTTCTAGGACTGATTCAGCTCTGAGTTAGGCCAGCTTCCAGAGCTCAGCTGCAAGTACAGCATGTCTGTCAGCAGGAAGCAGACTGCCGTGGCACCAGGAAATGCAAGTCACACAAAATAAACAGTTTGGTGCAGAAATCTGGAACGGGATCACAACTATCATGAAAGAATGCACTGATTTATTCACCACCTTCACTCCAGTAAGCCCTCTGCTGCAAACATCTCCTCTACGTCTGGCTGCCCCAGGGGAATGTTCAGCAGGTTGGAGAAGGTACACAAGCAGTCCTCCAGCACCACCCACGAAGAGCCAGGCCCTCTGTCTGCACAAGCACACAGGTCCAGCCACCGAGGGGGCCACCTGCAACTGCCACTAGCACCAGCAGCATGGAAGTAGCCACGTCAGAGACACCCTCTTACAAAGCTCTGTGTCCTTTTGCTCACACATGAGTCCAAGACCAATCCCCAACAGGAGCACTTCTCCTTTTAGTCAGAATTTCATGACCATCCTTGTAATACCTTGGGCAAATATTGACTTGGATCCAACAGACTGAAAATATTTGGTTTGCACCAGATGTGGTGCGTATGCATCTTTGAAACATTAGCTAAAGGAGTGATTTGGGAAAATAAAAGTTCTAGGTGGATGTGTTTACTTTGCAAGGTTGTTCGTGCTGTGCTCTGATCCCAGAAGTGTGTGTGAAGGTTTTAACCACAGGAAGAAAGGCAGCTGTTGGTGCTGTGATGCACAATAAAACTGTGCACACACCTGTGCGTTCCTGCAACTGCAGCTCACCCCTATTACAACTGAAGGGCTGAGGACAACTGCTGAGTCCATACATTCCTACCCTGAAGAGACTGGAAAAGGTCTGTCAGGTGAATGAGAAATGACTGATGTCATTACTTTCAGGACACATTCTCCAAAAAACTTGATGGCTAATGCTGGGTCTTTTGCAACAACCTGAGCACCATTTCCCTGGCTCCCAGCTCACAGTAGCTTTTGGAAATGCTGACACTGTTCCAAGGGAAGGGAAGGGAACTGCTCCTTCCGCTCCCATTTATCATGTCCCAGCTTACTAGAACTCTTTCTAATTAAAAACACATATCTAAGCAGATAGACTATTCTTGTCAGAAAGCTGAGAGTAACAAAGAGGTAGTTTGAGTGCTTTAAGCTGCTTCAGTTTTCAATTCTTTGGTTCATCCTTTCCCTGAGTATCAGGTCACCGTGTGTGCCTACCCTGTCCTGCTGAAAATCAGGTGTGGCTTTGGCAGTTGCAGAGCTTGCATTATGGGAACTGAGGGAGGGAGGGAAGGCATCACAGGCATCAAGAAACACTTGAGCAGCACTCAGTAGCTTATGTACATTCCTTGTGTCAGAATCACAGAAAATATCTGATGGGAAGAGACCTCAACAATCATCCAGTCCAACCTTTGACCCAGCATTGACCATGTCCCTAAGTGCCAGGTCCACACACTGCTTGAATACCTCCAGGGACGGTGACTTCACCACAGCCCTGGGTGGAACATTCCAATGTTTGATAACCCTCTCTGTAAAGAAGTATTGCTTAGCATCCAGCCTGAACCTCCCCTGGCACAGCTTCAACCCATTTCCTGTGGTCCTGTCACTTGCCACCAAGGAGAAGAGGCTGGTCTCCTCCTCACTCCAACCTGCCTTCAAGTAATTGTAAAGAGTAATAAGGTCTCTCCTCAGCCTCCCCTTCTCCAGATTGAACACCCCCAGCTCCCTCAGGCACTCCTCATAGCCCAGGTGCTCCAGGCCCTTCACCAGCCTCATTGCCCTTCTCTGGACACTCTCCAGCCCCTCAATGCTCTTCCTGTAGTGAGTGGCCCAGAACTGAACACAACACTCAGAGTTGTGACCTCACCTGTGCTGAGTACAGGACGATGATCCCCTCCCCGTCCCCGCTGGCCACCAGCCAGTTTCTAACTCAAGCCAGGATGCCATTGGCTTTCTTGGTCACCTGGACACTGCTGACTCATGCTTAGTTGGCTGTCAACCAGGACCCTCACCTCCCCCTTAGAGTTGCAGCTTACCAACCACACACATCCCAAACTCTGTAGCTTACCATGGAGTTGTTGTGACTCAGGCAGAGGACCTGGCACTTGGCTTTGTTAAATTCCATACAATTAACCTTGGTCCATGGGCCTAACCTGCCCAGGTCCCACTGCATTCAATGGGCATGCAATTAGAGGGCCTTTCAGAAGGAAGAGGAGCTCTTGTTTTACCAAATAAGCATAGAAGAAAAGAAAAACAAAACAAAACAAAACATAGAATTGGGTTCAGCATATTCACCTATTGTTCCTATTTAAATATTTGTCTTCTGGACGTCTTAAGGCCAAACTTGATAGGCAGACCTTTGTACAGAACCAAATCATTCTTTGGGACTGTGTTGGACTACAAATTCATAGCAATGCTTTTTGATCAGCTCTCTTTGAAAAAAATCCTCCTTGAGTCTGTAATACATCACAGGCAGCACTGCAGGAGCACAACCAACATTTTTTGAGTCTTTTGCCACAAGTGAATCTCTTCATCAGATATGCAACACCTGACACCTGTGGCTCTCATGCCCTTGCGACAGTCAGCAGATATTGCCCAGAGCAACTAAAACGTGCAAGCCACACAGCAATATGTGAATACAGATACACCCACCTCTGATAGACTGCCCCCCAAACCTACTGGAAGTTCAGGAGGGTTGGAGCTTTCCTGGTCATGAAGGACCACCACAGAAGCCAAGCCGTTCCACCAGATAGCTTGCCTACAGGATTCTCTGCAGGAAACCTCCTGAAGACTTTACTCAATCTGATAGCACTTGGGAGCTGCAGAAAGATCACACTCTCCAAAAGGGAGGTTACAGACTGGCTTCAACATGATGGTCACTTAAACCTGCGCTAGAAAAAGGTTGAAATTTTGAGCATGGTTCCCCGAAAATGTTTTGGTTTTTTTGTGTCATGAGCTCACTACCGGAGGCCAAGACTCACAGAATCTAAAGTTATTTTAGAGAAGCCCCTTGAAAGACATTTTTCTGTACTCATGTAAGGCAGCTAAGCTCAGTGTCATAGCAGCAGGCAGAGCCTCCTAATGCAGCTGTCAATCCAGGAAGGCCACTTTACTGTCAAGGAAGCACTTTACATGTCAGAATGCCTCACACCTAGAGGTTTCTGAGGCATCATCTCCACCAGCAATGCTATGCACACAGCCCTTCCCCTGCTAATTATTGGCAGTCTAGCACACTCTTAGCTCTGTGTGTCCAAGTGAGTTGAGCCTAGGTTTTCCTCCCTTGGGATCACAGCATGTATTTGAGTACTTCATCCCCGAAGTCATATTCAGGCCACATTCCTCCTTCAAGATGTCTGAGACATTTCCGTGGATGAATCAAATTGTTCCAGCACCACCTCATGAATCCTTAGCTCAATCTTTCTAGCTACAGCCACCCAGAATGTGAACATGGAGAGGCACTTGCTGCACACACGTTTTCTCTCAAATTTTGTGGTGAAGTTTCCTCCACCTCTTTGTCAACCACTGTTACAACACACAACCAAGCACCACCGTTAGCAAGATATGCAATTACCTTATCTGAATTTTTTTTTTTCAGGTTTATAGGACTACAAGCACAAATGGAATGTGCAGAGACCTAGCAGCTCTCCATATTGCAGGGACAGGCAGAATTAGATATGATTTCCCCTGGTCCATGGCTTTCTCATACTGATGGCATCTTCCCTACTCTCTCTGCCCCTCTGCCCTGATCAGCTTTTACACAAAGGGCTTTTATAGAAGTGGATTACAGTCCTTGTTGCTTTCTATAGCATTCAGAAAAATAAAGTTCAAGAAAGCAAGAATTTTTGTTGTTGGAGGGTTTTTTCATCCCTCTCTGCAAAACAAAGCCTGGCAGCCCTCTGGGATTGCCAAGCCACTCTGACCAAGAGAAAGTAGTACCACCATGGGACACTTAACTCATCTGTCAATACTTATGCCCTCGGGGAGCTTCATTCATTATTACATTAATTCCCACCAGGAGAGGGATCAGACAGAGGGCAATAGGAGACTCACTACCAGCAGCAACAGACACCCTCATCATAAAACATGCTACATGATGCTTAATTGTTGCAGTTCCCCTGATTTGGATGAACAGCAGAAGAACCCAACCCAGAGAGCACAATTGTCCTTTTGTATTGTATTACTCTTAATTGTATGGGATCCTTAGGATTCAAGACACTTGCTGAGTTGAGAACCATGTCTCCTTATGCCTCCATTTTGCAAATCATTCATTGGCTTTTTGGCCACCTAAAACACCAGCAAAAAGAATGAGGTCTCCTTATCTTTGTCAGAGCACCAGTCAGTACTGGTGCAAAGAGGGGAAAAAAAACTGCAGCAGCCTTTTCCATCATGTGGACACCTGCATTAAAAATTGCTCAAACATGAGATTTCAGCAACCTATCATTCACAGGAACAAAACAGACATCCAAATGGCAAGTGGAAAGAGCTACAGTTGAAAACAAACCACAGCAGTCTCAAAAGAGAGAAGTAATAGTCAAGCATCTCTCTCTGTGAAATCGTTTGGTGCCTAGCAGTTTGAGGCACTTCACACTTAAGTGGGCATGTGCTCCTTCACGGCCCACGGCTGGCTGGAGTCCCACTCTGAGCAGCATGAGAAGTTTTAAACAGAGGTACTTAGAATTTAGGGGACAGAGCTCGCTCCACTTGCATAAAGCCCTTTCCTTCCATAAATGCAACTTTTCTTTTCCATTTCCGCAAGAGTCTGTGATGCAACTTGGGCTGGGGAAATCAGGACGGAAGTGCCCACTGGAACATCACTCCCCTCATCTAGGATGAAGGCAGAGGTGGCAAATGGCATAACTGCTTCAACTGGCCACAGAAATCAATCCAGAGATTGCCAAACACCTGCAGGAAACAACGGCAGTTTGCTCCACCAGAGCCAGGCCTGTCTTGAGACACAGATGCAGAGAGGGAATGGCTACTCAGCTCCCAGGGCAGTGCAGTTCTCAAGCAAAATGTCCCAGCTGTGGTGGAAATATCACACAGGAAGAAGACTCTTCTTGACTGCCACTAATGTTAACTAAAGCTACTGAAAACACAAATAATTCCAAAACCAACTGACAGCAGATACACAGAGCTCAGCAAAGGTCAAGCCCCTGCAGCACAAAGCACAGCACCAGCACACAGGAAGACCCAGCTCTTCGCTCTCAGAGCTCAAGGAGTCTGCACTCTGACTCACACCCTCTGTTACTCATTGTGAGCAAGAGCATCCTGGTCCAGCAGGTCTGAGCCCTACACCTGTCAAGTTTGAAATACAAGGAATGTCTACTCCTACAGCCATTGCTCCTGCAGTAGCTCAATGTGGTGGTTTGGCAGTTAGCTGCCCCACCCCTCCCCACACACTTTGAAATAACCCAGGCTAGGACTCAGTCGGCTGGAAGTTAATAAATGAAGCTTTATATTTACAGCTTTGCACAATATACAAGCAGATATTTACAATGTATAACAGACATACAGTGCATATATACAGTATACAGATATATACAGTAAAAAGGTAATACAGAAACACCACATCCCTCCCAGAGATCGAAATCCCTACGAGGGGTAACCAACCACCACACCACCTTCCCCCTTTCCCCAGTCTTATCTCACGGTCTGTTTATGCAGCAGATAGGCGAAGGCAGATCAGCCAGGGGAATTAGCAGCAGGAAAAGAGTTAGTGAAATTATTCAGATTCAGCTATGAAAGGCAGGGAGAAAGAGCCATGCAGCAGCTGCCACAGCCCAAAGCGATCTGAAGCTGTCTCCAGCCATCTGACCTATCTATGGTTGGGGGAGGGGGGGGGGGGGAGAGGGAGGCGCAGCTAGCAGCCAAACCAGCACATTGGGTTACAACTCTTAAACATTATTTTTTTCTTTCTTTCTCAGTAGAGCTGAGTGAAGTAGCACCATCAGTGTTTTCCTTTCTCAGCCTATAGTCTAATTTCTCATTCAAGTCCTCCAATTAGTTCAAACCAGCACACTCAAAGAATTGAAACAAAGAGAATCAAGACCATTTTTCACCTATTCCTGGTCTTTCCCTCCTGCCTACCTATCTGTGGTGCTGCATTTCAGAGAGGCAGAGCTGAGTTTACAAAACTGGGACTTTTGCAGGTTTAACAGATGGCTTAAATCAGGGTAAGTTAATTGCTAGAAGGAGCCAGTGCATACAATTTAAACCAAGTAAATGTCTAATCCCTTCTGGCAGATCACTTAATGAGATGAAGATGGCTCTTCATAGCAATACTTACAGTTTCCTATAAGAAACACAAAAAACTTCTGGTTTGTCTCTTCCTGTCAGATATGTGTGCTCTGTTGACCTCTGGGAGTTCAGTTTCCTGTCTCTTGCACTCATACCTTTTTTCCCCTTTGAACTTGCCCATTGAGTCTACCAGTGAGGTTTGGGAATGTATTATTCATAGGAGTAAAAAAAAACCCAAAAGGTGTAAAACATAAGTAGTTCAGCATACTGAACTATCATCCCAGAGGATTACCATTTGCCTTTAATGCCAGCTGGTGACATCACAGTAACTAAAACAATATACTGCCCATTTTAAACACATGCTGTGCTGCACTCCTGTCAGTGCCCCTGGCTGACCACAGCATCCCAGGATGTTAGGCGTTGGAAGGGACCCAAGATCATCGAGTTCAATCCCCTTGCCAGGGAAGGACCATACAATCTAGCACAGATCACAGAGGAACACATCCAGACAGGCCTTGAAAGTCTCCAAAGAAGGAGACCCCACAACCTATCTGGGGAACCAGTTCCAGTGCTCTGTGACACTTACAGCAAAGAAGTTCCCCCTTGTGTTGAGGCGGAACCTCTTTTGCTGCAACTTACACCCATTGCTTCTTGTCCTATCCCAGGGAGCCAGTGAGCAGAGCCTGTCCTCACCCTCTTCACCAGCCCTCAGATGTTCACAGACATTTATCAAATCCCCTCTAAGTCTTCTCTTTTCCAGACTAAAAAGTCCCAGGTCCTTCAGCCTCTCCTCATTAGTCACACCCTCCAGTCCCCTAATCATCCTGGTAGCCCTCCACTGGACCCTCTCGAACTTCCTGTCCCTCTTCAACTGGGGAGCCCAAAACTGAATGCAGTATTCAAGATGGGGTCTAGCCAGGGCAGAGTAGATAGAGGGGTAGGAGAATCTCCCTTGATCTGCTGGACACACTCTTCCTAATACACCCCAGGATCTCATTGGGCTTCTTGGCCACAAGGGCACATTGCTGTCCCATGGATAACTTGGTATCCACCAGCACTCCCAGGTCCCTCTCCGCAGTGCTGCTCTCCACCAGATCACTGCCCAGCCTGTACTGGTGCAGTTTATTATTCCTCCCCAGGTGCAGGACTCTGCACTTGTCCTTGTTGAACCTCATTTGGTTCCTCTTTGCCCAGCTCTCCAGTCTGTCTCTCACTGGATGGGCACACAGCCTTCAGCTGGATCAGCCAAGCCTCCCAGTTTGGTGTCATCAGCAAACTTGCTGAGCAAACTCTGTCCTCTCATCAATGTTATTAATGAATATTGAACAGCACTGAACCTAGCACTGATCCCTGGGGGACTCCACTGGTTACAGCTCTCCAGCTTGACCACTCTCTGAACACTATCTTGTAATCAGTTCCTGATCCACCTCACTGTCTGCTCTTCCATCCCACACTTCTTGAGCTTGCTCACTAGAATGTCATGGGAGACAGTACCAAATGCCTTGCAAAGGTCAAGGTAGACTACATCCACTGATCTCCCTGCACCTACCCATTCAGTTATGTTATTATAAAATGCTATCAGGTTAGTCAAGCATGACCTCCCCTTGGTAAATCCGTGCTGACTACTCCTGACCTCCATCCTGTACACCAAAAAAGGAGCTGGCAGGAGAGGCCAGCAGCCAAGATACCTTCGAGGCTGCTTGAGATGAGGTGTTTGGCATTGCAGCAGCAATTGCTGCCAGTGCCTTGGAAAGCTGGGCCTGGGCAAGCTGGGGGTGTATTCAGCTGGCTGGTAGAGTACACACGTCAGAAAGTTGGTTGGGTGATATTGAAAGAAATAATTTCACAAGGTGTCATATTATTTTCTTCCTGGGAGTGACTTATTCAGAATTCTTCTGTCACATCATCTGTACTAAATATATATATATATATATATATATATATATATATCCCCAGGTGAGAAGTATGATGGAACAAGCACGCAAAAGTGGTTTGCTTTCATCCTATTGAAAAGCTATAGTGGATGCTACAGGTTAATCTGTTAGGCAAATTTATTCTAAGAAGTTGTGGGCAGCATGTTTATAATGCATGAAAGATTTTCTTCCACATTTATGTACTCCCTCTTATCTATAGTCCACATGTTGTGTATGTTACAAGCTGGTGTCATAAGGACTCAGAAATGTTTCTGAGACTCCTGCATTGGTTTGTTTTTGGTTTTGGGGTTGTTTTTTGGGTTTTTTTGGTGGGTTTTTAGTTTTGGGTTTTTTTGGGGTTTTTTTTGTGGGTTTTTAATTGGTTTTTATTCCCCCGGTAGAGAAGTCAAAGACACAGCTGGACAGCTATACCAAATACATATTCAGGTATGTCTACAGCTTTAAATGTGAAAATTGCTTTTCAAATCTCATTCCATCATTTAGTTCACCCTATAATTCATCACAGATATTTCCTTGCCTTGTACTTATTTGAATTGCTTTATTACTCAGGCAAAAATACTGGAAGTTGCCACCATCTTAATGACAATTTTTTTTTTTTAATTACTCTTGGCATTCTCAGAAGCTTTCTCCACAGCAGGTGAAAATACACACAGGATGTGACCTGAAAATTGAGTGAGGTCTAGGATTCAGCAGGGAAAATCTCTGTAATTTTAACTCTGATCAGGCACCTCATAAAGTCCCTATTAGAGAAGCACTTCATTAACTTACATACATATTTCAATGCTTTTGTAAATGAGAATTCCCTCAAAGGGCTGTATGCCCAGCAATATTTCACTATGAAGTTTAGACTAAGACCCAAATAATAAATGAGGGCAACTTCTGTTCCTGGTGTGAACTGGATTTTCTCTCTCTTGAGGAAGGAAAATGCAGAGACTTTAGGATCACTCCTTTGTCAATGTGCAACATTAGCACAGCTTGCAAATACAGTTTCACAAGTCTCACAATCTTTGGCCAAGAGCTTATTCTAGAAACCTCTTCCTCCCTCCCCCACATCAACTGCAACAAAAGTTTTGCTTGAGGAAGGAGAAAAACTGCTTTCTCCCCTGTGTTGCAATATCCAATCTTAGTGTTACTATCAGCTTTAGGAAACTGACTGTATGGAAAACATAGATGATATTTGCATGTTTAATTGTAAACTTCTCTGCTCGCCCTAAATATGGAACCTAATCAGTTGTGTCATTTCTGTCTCACGAATTAATCCAGTCTGCTAACTGATTTGGATAAAGCATTTCGATTCCAGCTGACAAATTGTTTACTGGGTAGGGGAGAACAACTTTTGAAAGCAAAACGAGTTCATTAGCTTGCTAGGAGAAGTACTTTTATAATATCTATCAGGAACAGACTTTTCTCTAACTCACTTGTTCCACCTGTGTCTTTTAAATCAATCAGATAAATTCACCTTGTTTTTCAATGCCCTGAATCCTGATAGCTCTGCACACTTGATAGGTAATTTAATCATCCCTGGTGTGGATGAACACAAGCTCAAATTAGCTTCTGAAAGGCCTGGTTGTCCCGTAGATAGCTCTGCCTTTCCACTTTTATGCAGGAACTAGGCTTCACCAACTGGTTAGCTAGAGGTGTCATTAAAAATTTACAGAAAGAAACAAAGGTGTGCTCCAGCATCTCTCCTTACCCTTTCTACTGTTACTCTGGCAGACAAAAAGGTATGGAACCTGCTTCATGAATAATGAGTCATCTAATATGCAGAATGAATTTTTAATTGCACGCGGCAATAACATCGAGAGAGATATTTCCAATCTTCAGACTTGTACTGTGGCCTCTCAGTAGCCTGTTGTGATTCTCATCAAATAGTTGGGTTTTTTTTTTTTCTCCTCTTAATTTCAAACTCCCAAGGTTAAAGCTGTGACTTTTTCCCAGAGGTAGCTGCGTTTTCCCCAGCCCGGCAGCTGAGTTGGCACTCAGTGTAGGTAGGGCTGGTCAAATGGGGAATACTCTCATGCAAACACACGTGGCTGTTTCAGAGGGGCTTAGGGCCTGAGCAATGGCTCAAGGCAGGTGTCCTGAGGCACACCAGTAAGCTGCGAGATACTCTGGGGGAAGACAGACTTAAACCCACAAAAGCCTACTACTTGAAGGACAGTGTTGCCACTCAGGCTGTGTCCATGCTGCAGAGCCTTCCAGCCCCACAGGAAGCTGCCTCAGCACTAGGCTCAAGCCACACTAGTTGTCCCGTTTGAAGATGAGAGGCGCCGAGGATCAAGCACACATTGCCCTTGTAGTCGTAAAGCTAAATAGCAGTAACCAAGCCCTCTCCAGGCCTGCTGGGAAAAGGCCTGCCCACCTGGAGGGAGGCTGTGTCTGACAGAACAGCCTCCTGAGGCCAAGGAGGCTGAGGCCAGCTGCAGTGCCCTGGTTGCCCTATGCCCAGTACCCGTAGCCAGCACTCACCCTATCCACAACCACAAATTCCTTGTTAAATAAATATCAAGCATCATCCCACAAGCAGCCCAAAACCTTACCTGTTCTACACACCAAGCTGCTCCTTGGAACCGCTCCTAGATTGGACAAGACTCAGGGCATCACCAGACCTTCCTCATTACCACTTAGTTTCCTACACTGATCTGCATTAATTAACGCAGCTAAAAGGGCTTAATGTGGTCATCAGAGCACCTGGTACCTCCTGTAGTGCCTCTGCTGCAGCCTCTCACCCTGACCACAGTGTCTGTGTGCCATGTTTCTATTTAAAAAAAAGCCCTGTCCAGGAAGACTTGGTGTAGGCAACTGTGTTTGGATGAGCTAACCCTTTCCCAAGTGGCATGCACTGGGTTAGTGCTGCAGGGATGCACTTCAGACACGGTTTGCAAGTACAACTCTGTGAAGAAGGGGCTGCAGCTCAACTCAGAGGTGGCCTGAGCCATACCTGTGCGGGTGAAGTGCCATGTCTCTCAGGTAGGAAGGGCTCCCCAAGGGCTAGGCCAGCCCAGTAGGCCTCTGGTTTTATGGAGATTAAAAGCACAGTTCTGTAAACAAGAGTATATTATCCATGCGGGCACACAAGGTTACATGCACAGGTAAATGCGCAGGCTGCCATGCTGTGCTCTGCTGGGAAAAAACACTTAAGGACCTTTTCTGTCATCCTCCTGCTTCTCTTTTGTATGGGCTGCGACTGCCAGATGGAGCTAGCCCTACAGACAAGGCAGGCAGTCAAAATGCAGTTCTGTGAATCCCCACAGGCTTAGGTATAAACAACACACCTGCTGCTCAGGTGTCCATGCAAGCTCCCCAGCCGACATTTAATCTTGCAAGAGGACATTCAAGTTCCTCTCAGGCTGAGCAGAGACACATAAAACTGCTGTTACCCCACTAAACCCTTTCATGATGACAATCCTAAGCAGAGCATACCCCAGTCTTCAAGACTGCAAAGTGTTTAACTGAAATCAGTGGGGATGGATGAATAAATATGGCAGTGGTATCTCTGATCACAAAAGTCCTTGTGCAGGTTCTGCCGTGGCTGCATTCCTTCCTCAAGTGACCTATCCCTCAAGATCACTGTGAAGTACCATTTCAAAAGCTGACATGAAGTTGCATATTAAATAAAAATCGCTTTGGACCATCCTCAATACTTTATTAACTTAAAACATTATTCCAATAAATATGAACCAATAAACATAAGACACTCCATAAAATCTAAATAAAGACATATACGAACCTGTCAACAAAGCAAAAACAGGTTTGTTTTTTTTTTCTTTTTTTTGCTTTTTTTTTTTTTAACTGAGGTATATGCAGGTTCATTTAAGGCAAATTCAATCAATTATTATTAATGATTCCTGCCCACCTCAGATAAATTTCCTTTTAAAAGTTAAAACAAACAAGCAAACAAACAAACCAAGCCCTCAAAAGACTATACAAATGATGCTATTGAGTTGCTATGTTCCAGTTATTAGAACAAGCCCAGAGTATAGAAGCCAGTAATGGTTCTGGACAGAAAGTCTGTGCCCTCCCAGTGTTTCTGTCCTCCTCAGTCAGGATGACTTGGATGGGTTTCTAGTTATAAGGCATAACTCTGTGCTTTGGCTTTTCCACTTGTCTTTCACAATCTTCCTTCTCTCTAGTGGATGTAGCAAGAAGTAACCCCCTGTGCCTCAAACACACACACAAACAGCCAGGCCTTGTACAGACAAGAGAAATGGCTCTGGGAGAATAAAAAGGGCCTCTCCATAGCCACTGTTAATGCAGCTCTCCATTTGCACCAGAACAAGTGGGAGCAGAATCAGACTCAAGCTGGTACTTTTGCTTAAAAACTAGCAAGATGTCAAACTGCAGAGTTCAGTCCTGATCCTCCAGGTTTTCCTGACTGGAAACCAAGAGTGAAGCCATTCAGCACTGAAACTCAGCCAAGGCAAGTGCTCACTACATCAAGTAGGGATGGCTTTCTGCAGTTACCATGTAAACACTTGTACCCGTGTTTCCCTGCAAGGTGATTCAAATTACTGAAAACTTAGAGGGTTCATCTTGGCCATGGGAGAAATACTTTCCAGCTTACAGATACTTAGTAGCTTATCCATTTTCGGAGTATCAGGCATCATACCTAAAAGGCTTACTTTCCAGTGTTATTTCGGAAACAGAAGAGAAACAGAGAAACACCAGTCTTTATTTTCCCCTTTCAATCATTCAGGTTGAGTTCTTAATGCATGGCCCTGTCCTTTCCTCTCTGATCTTCTGGTTAGAAAGGCAATGCCAAGGTCTGTGCTCAGGATAGAGCTTGGGTCCGTCCAGTGGGAAAAATAAGGGAGTCTGTTTTCATAGTGTTGTAGGTGCTTTCTATCTCACAGCTGGGACTCATTTCAGGCCGTGCTGTGTCTCACGGTGTCTCCGTAAATCCACCTTTCGTTGGAAGCCTTTGCCACACAGATCACAGCCAAAGGGCTTGAAGCCTGTGTGCTTCCGACTGTGAGTGATGAGGTTGGAGCTCTGACTAAAGGCTTTTCCACACACCTGGCACTTGTGAGGCTTCTCACCTGCAATCAGAAGGTGGGTGAGAGAGAGTGAGAAAGAGGCATTGTGCTGCATACACAGGACCAGAGCAAACAGGAAATGCACACTGGGCCTTAAAGCTAATCAGAAAGACTTCTGCGTGATTACCAAATTAGTCATTCTTACAAAAAACATGCAGCTAGGAGCCCCAAAACTGCAGCTGAGCCTGCACTACAGCTGAGCAGACCCGAACTTGGCCGCACCTCCATCATTATAGCCCATCAGTATAGTCCAGGGAGCAGCCTAAAGCACAGAGTGCTCTCAGGACACAGTAACTTGTGAGTACATTTGCCTGCATGGGCTCTGTGCAATTTAAACTGGATTTGTGCCCTAGAAATGTGAGGAACGCCTGGAAAGATCCCCAGGTCATGCTGAGTGCCTGACTTTGATTGTTACATCAGCATGAAGGCAGGTGGAATAGATAGACAGAGGTTTATAAGCCAAAACCAGTGAGCTCAGGTCTGTCCCCACGGGAGGTATGAGGACCTCTAAGTGAACCCTGAAGGGCAGAGTCCATTCAGAGATCTGCTCTTCTCTCTGTTCCCCACAAAGAAATGCTAGCAGTCACTCTGAATCAGCCCAGAAGATCTCCTACATGTAAATAACATAAATGGTAGCAAATCCAGTCTCTGAAACTTCTCTTACAAGAGGGGTCAATGGCAAAACTCTACTAGCCTACACAGGAGCAAGATCTCAGTGTACTTTCACAGTGTTTATCATCAAGTAAAAGATGAAAGAGAACCCAATCACTAAACCAAGCCTGATTTTCAGAATAGTTCTGTGCCTGCAGAGCCCAGACTTCAGCTGGAGCAATAAACTCTTCACACATTTGAAGATCAGATTCTTAGAAACATAAAATAATACAAAATGTGCTCCATTCCCAAATGTACACTGCATACAGAACAGATTTCTAATTCAGTCAAGGATTTGGGTTTATATCAGTAAGTCCAGGCACAGTTTCTGATCGCACAACAAAATAATAGTTTTGACTGATCCCTGAATTTGGCTGAAATGACACTTAAGCCTCAGTTGATAAATTTACTATGGAAATACTATTTAGTTCATCTTCATCCAGTAAACATCTGGTGGAAAATTTTTCAAAGTAACATTCATTTTCACTGCTTGCCATCTAGGAAAGTCACAACCAAGCAGTGCTCTATGTTTGCCATTTTTAGCTTTCCCCTTGATAACTGCAAGTGACCATTATCAGAAAACAGGATTTTGGTCATCTGAACCTTGAGGTTGGCCAGTACAGCTGTTATTTTGTGTCTACAAATGCTTCTATATTTCACACACCATTAATTTCCCTCTACTTTATGTGAATAGTGAATAGTGCAGGTCTGAAAGGCCAGATTTTCTTTTCGTGACTTCTGATAAGCTTCCCTTCTCACTGAATTACATATTTAAAACCATTTCCTTTAGTGATTCACCTGCACTTTATTAGTTTCCATGTTTATTACTAGCAGCGAAACTTGAGAACTCTGCACCTCTCCTTCCACTCTGTATCAAACTGCAGCCATTTCTCAGAAAGTCCGGGTGCAAGTGCACACAATCTCTGAACAAATATTTAGACTAAGAGTTGGACCCTAGGCCCTCCAGTTCAGTGTTTGATCTAGAGGAGGAGACTTGTGTTGTTCCTATCATAAATTGGTAGATCCTGCAAAAAGAAATGCTGCAATCAAATTCACCTGCCATTTTCCAGGGACCTCAGCTGTAAATCAAGGCTACACGAATATAATATTCTACAAATTATCTTACACGAAAGCCCCTGAATAAACATTGGTGGATCCTACTAAGGAAACATTGATTGGATTGCCAGGATTTGGGTTATTTCGCAGCTGCTACTCATGAAACCACATTCAAATCACCCTCATTTACGCAAGCAGAGCTCAGATAGCATCAACGACAGCAGGGCAGTGAGAAGTATAGCAAGGCACGTGTACTGTCCCAGCTGAGGAGCTGCTGCAGAGAGACCTCTTTCAGAGACCTGCCCTCGCAGTTAGGGCTGAACCCCAGCAGCTGCGGGACTGACCTGTGTGAATGAAGGTGTGTTTCTTCATATCAGATTTCTGGTGGAACCGCTTCCCACAGTACTGGCATGGATAAGGCCGGGTGTCTGAGTGGATGAGCAGATGAGTGGATAAAGTAGAAGATCTCTTAAAACTCTTGCCACAAATCTTACAATCAAAGCTGCGTTCCTGCGGAGAGAGGAGCCCAAACAAACATGTTACATCATACCAATGATCTCACCAGCAACAAGCTGCCTGGCAGCACATCAGTATTGCCCCTTTTGCCTTAGCAAGCGCTTCCACTTCACAGTGCTTCAGCTGGCCTGTGAACACACCTACATTGGCATGACAACATCACATGATAAAAGAAGATAATGCTCCTTACACCTGCTCTTCACAAAAATTAATTGAACAGCTCTTCCTGCTGATAGGAATGGCCAGGTCAGAGCAGCCCTGATGGACTGGGCAGAGTCTGCCTGCACATTTCAACGGGAGCCCAAGACAAGATCATTCACTCCAGTGGGAAGCCCAGCAGCTGCAGTGCTGTTCAAAAGCCAACTCTCCACTGTACCAGGAAAGTAGGTGCTGAGGTCTGCCTGGCTCTCCTAGGAAAGCTCTGTGGCAGGCTGACTTCTGGCAGGATAACAACTAACTGCTTATTTATAGTCTCATTAAAACTTAAATTAAATGCACCTAGTGTATCTGAGGAAAACAGCTTTTTGGCTTACTGTTTCAACATATCAAAATAAATGGAGTCCTTGCTGTCTCTCTCTTCTCCCTTGCATACTCCTCTCCACCACTTTCTTCCACTATAAATCACCTCTTCTTTCCAGCCCTTAACTACCACATCTTCCTGATATACTTTCATATAATCACCTTAGTTTATTAGGCTTTTAATGACCTCGCCCTGAAATGTTGTCCTCTCCATGGGCAACATATGCGGTGATGCTCTTTTCACTATTACTTAATAGGTGGTATTTCCCTTCACTCTGTGCTATGCTGTTGCACACTCCTACAGTTGTAAATAAAACAGTTAGCAAAAAGCAACACTGATGTAACTCTATCCTTCAAAAGCCAGTCTGAAGTAGGAAGATGTGCCAGGCTAAGTGGGTGGGTGAAGGGGAATATGGCACAGTATCAGCAAGTGGAAAATGTTACAAGTCCTCCTACCAAAATTAACCATCATATTGTTTTGGTGTGTGACTCAGAGTGTGTTGAGATGGGTGAAGCCTGTGCTCTATACCTGACTGGTTGTTCAGATGCTCCCTGCACACACACAATGAATACAAACAAGGGAAGATACACTTCTTTGGGGGAGGGGAGGAGAAATAATGAGGAGAGATGCACTGAAGAAAAGCACAGTGAGCTGTTTAGCTGCTAAAACAAATCCATATCTGCATTAGCTTCCACCTCTGAGAGTGAAAACTTATTATTTATTATCTATTACTTCTGGAGTGCCAAAAGTGTCTGTTGCTTAATACAGATGCATGCAAGGTCTAGATAACAGAAACAAAACTTGTGTTCTTTTATTTCTTGATTTGTTTCTCTGCTCACTTGCTGCCCACCCTTTCCTCTGCTTGCAACCATATTTTTCACCTATGACTGCCCACTGCAGCTCTGTCATGTTCTCTTCCTCTCCTCAGTTTAGATGCCCACTCATTGCCCTGCGTTGTCTTCGTGACCACCCCAGACAGGAGCAAGCAGTTGGCCCTTGCCCTTGGCTCTTTATTCTGCCAACCTTGCTCTTACCTGTGAGTGCACAGCCTTGTGTTGCTCCAGGCTGACTGCATGGCCAAAGGTCTTGCCACACATGTCACAGGCAAAGGGCCTGGTGCCACTGTGTGAGCGGCGCACATGTACCTCAAGGCCATGTGGCGTGGAGAATACCTAAGGGGAGAAAGCACACAGGGTCAGGTTTGCCAGGAGGAAGGGGATGGATAAGAGTCATAACCAGTGTAGGAGAAAGAGATTCCTACCTTGCTGCACTTGACACACTTGTAAGAGCCAGTGCTAATGAGCAGCGGGCGGCACAAGAGGTCCGACTCCACTTTGATGCCACCTGGACCCTTCTCTTGCTGTAGCCCAGGCTGTGTCTCAGCATAGAGTCCAGGTGCTGCTGCTGGTGTTCGCTCAAAC
Source organism: Psilopogon haemacephalus (assembly GCA_013396835.1). NCBI lineage: Eukaryota > Metazoa > Chordata > Aves > Piciformes > Megalaimidae > Psilopogon > Psilopogon haemacephalus. The sequence goes on from VWZI01014441.1 coordinate 1,506,323, forward strand.
AGCCCTGGGCCAGGGGAGCTGAAGTCGCTATAAAGTCCTAGGGAAGAGCTGCACTCTGCACCATAGAGGGCAGGCTCAGGGCCTCGCTCACAGAAGAGCCCCAGGGCTGAGGTTCGCTCCAGCGTTGGGCAGGGTCTGTAGCTTTGCACAAGGTGCCTCAGCTCGGAGCCACCCAGGCTGCTCCACACGTATGGTTTGAAGGGCATCGAGAAGGGGGTTGCTTCATCTAGGGACTGACACACAGATCGCTCTGAGGCTGTAGAAAGACAAGGGCATGGGAATTAATGTGCCTCACCAGCCACCAGCTGGGGCAGAATCAATCTCAGTACTCAGGCTTGTACCCAGAGACAGACCCTTGTACTGCTCATAAAAGCTTCCCTTTCATCTCTACTGGGAGGGTATTCTAATACTGCATAGTAGGGTCTGTGCATCCGGTACTACCTACTCATTCACTGTCCAGTCAAATTAATTAAAGCAGCCATCAGTCTTGTCTGCCTCCATCTCTGGGTGCTCAGGTGTATACACACTGATCTGACTCTTGAGACACCAAAGCACTCAGTCTGCAGTTTCCTTTGGTTTTACCTGTGACTCCCCAGAAAGGTGTATCTACTATATCCCAAGAAGGACTTTGAAATTCCACGTGTTTAAGCCCCAGTGTAGGTCCCACACATTCATATAGCAAATATGATGCTATGGAGGTGCCAAAAGAAGTAAGTGTGCCAAGATTTACCTGATCAACAAATCTAAAACCTGTTTATTGCACAATTTAATGCCCAAATCTAGTCTTGCAACTTTATGTCACAACTGTCCATAATTATACTACAGCATAACCTAAATAAAGACCACTTCAGAGGTGCTTGAATGTCATGTCTCACTTTTTTAGAAAACAATTCAGAACAGAATCAATCATCATGTGAAATAAAATCATAGAATCATAGAATGGTTTAGGTTGGAAGAGACCTCAAAGATCATCCAGTTCCAACCCCCCGCCACAGGCAGGGACACCTCCCACTAGATCAGGTCGCTCAAGATCTCATCCAGTCTGGCCTTGAACACATCCAGGGAGGGAGCAGACACAACCTCCCTGGGCAACTTGTTCCAGTGCCTCACCACCCTCACTGTGAAGAATTTCTTCCTAACATCCCATTCAAATCTCCCCTCTGCCAATTTGAACCCATTCCCCCTCATCCTGTCATTACAAGACCTTGTGAATAGTCCCTCCCCAGCCCTCCTGTTGGTCTCCTTCAGATACTGGAAGGCTACTACAAGGTCTCCTCGAAGCCTTCTCTTCTCTCAGCCTGTCCTCATAGCAGAGGTGCTGCAGCCCTCTGATCATCTTCGTGGCCCTCCTCTGGACTCTCTCTAACAGTTCCATGTCCTTGTGCTGGGGGCTCCAGAACTGCACACAATACTCCAGGTGGGGTCTGAGGAAAGCAGAGTAAAGGGGGAGAATCACCTCCCTTGCCCTGCTGGTAATGTTTCTCTTAATGCAGCCCAGGATCATGATTGCTCTAGATTGCTGTGAGTTTCTCCACATAAAGAAACAAAGTCCATTCAAAACATAAAGCTTTCCAAAATCATCAGTATCATCATTAAAAGTTGAAGACACAGGAAAATTTTCCTAGAAGCACATAATCAAAGCCATCTCCCACCAGGACAAATTCAAATGATTCCAGCTAGCTCTAACAGGCTCACCTTTGTCAATATCATCTCACCAAGGCAGCGAGCACCACAACTTGAATTGTATTTGGGGGACCCATAGTATAGTCTGATGCAATGGCAGGAACACAGCCTTTGGCATCAGTGTCTAAAGGCACAAATGCTCATGGAGCCTCACACAGAGGAAAGCATAGTTGGGCAGGGCACCAGACCCCAGCTGTGTCTGTCAGAGACGCTGATTAATGTCCAAGATGCTCTGCTTTCACTCTTCATGACAACAGGCAATAGCACTATGAGAGTCAAATGTCTCTACTGGGAAAACATTCTGGTAAACCAAGTAAAAGATGAATTAGCTGCTGCAGTGCAGATGTCTTCATAGAGTTATTAGCATCCCATCCAGACTGAACTTCCAGAATAACCTCTCTTACCCAAAAACTTGTCTACCCATAACTGCTCTCTTGGTTTCTCTCACTCCTGTCAGCTTCACAGCTCCCATGGTTTTCTCAACCTTCAATAAACCAAGACAACCAGTAATAGGCTAGGGAACGAAGGCACAACGTGTTAGGCTGCCCATTTGGTTAGGCAGATGGCCACTGAGGGTTACAGTAGGCAGTGGAGAATGCAATGAAAAACAAGCTTTGAATGACTTAATTGTTTCCTATCTTTTACATAATTTCAGATGTTAACAGTCTCAAATTCTTCCATTGAAATTAGTAGTCTTTTGGTTGGAAATATATGCACACGTACCAAGTGGGACATCTGAACAGAGCGATGAAATCAAATTAGCTGACACGGTGCTGAGCATGATTTTTCCTGTTCTACACTGACTGCAAAGATGTGGTCAGCATCACATCATCTATCTTGTGCCTTTGCAACCAGTTTCAGTGTTGCCATCTCTCATGATTTTATCACAAAATTCAAAACTATCTTAAAGCCCCAGTCCTGGAAACTGCGTGATTTCATCAGGCCCTCCGCTTTCCTTTTGTTCTTTGTTTTAAGTATTTTTTTCCCCCCCTTCTAGTCAACTTCTAGCCCAGACTATAAAGAACAGCATGAAAATGTAAACCCTCAGTATTTCAACACCAGAACTGAATATCCACGGGGTATTACTTACAATCTTGATTTCTAAGTCAGTTCATTGAATGAGAGGGGAAAGATAGCTGACCTGATTTTTGAGCCTTTGGAGCTGGCAGCATGGGAGGTGGTAAACATTGCACCACAGATAGGTTTGCGTGCAGTGTTCCTTCCATCACCTCACATGCTTCGGAGACCATTCAAGCACAAGCACAGAGACACTCACACTATACTTCTCAGGGGCAAGTTCAAGCCATCCAAGCCAGTGTCAAGATTGACCTGGAAACCCTGCTCTGCCATACTGCAGGGCACTTCTCTGCTTCTCCTCTGTTCCACAGCATCTAGGCCTCAAAGGGTTGAGCAGGGAGGGAGTGATAGATTCTGCCTCATCTTCCTAGTAAATCTGTGCAGCCTTTATATAGGCTACTACTTTTTTGAAGGCAAGGCAAATTCGACCTGAAATGGTTGGAAACAGGCTGATATTCAAAGCAAAGAAAGATTTGAGCATTTTCCTCCACAGGGCACAAAATGCTACACTCTGCAGAACTCCATTATAGCCCACAAAAGCCTCCCTACAAGATTACATCATCAACAGACTCACCAGGAGGTACTAATATCCTACCGCACTGAGCTACCTGGCACCTTCTGTATATGCAAATGCACATGACTACACACACAGAAAGTGAGGTTAAATAGCAAAGTATTTTTGCTACTGGAGTCGACAAGAGTATCAACAGGCACTGTGCGTGTGCATGCCCACCTAGATTGCCAGCACAATACTCACAGACAAATCTGGTATCTGGCTTTCACTGTGTATTGAAGTGCAACCCGCATCTATGTTCTATGGATCTATGGATAAGGGGGTGATAGTACTAATTGCTGCACCTGCCCAACTATAATTTAGAAACATAATTTTTCATCTATCTTGCCTGTCAGAGCATACAAACTGTGCCCCACCCAGACAACCACAAACACAGAAATCCTGTCTCTCAGTAGAGTGTCTTACAGAAGCAACCTAGGCACAAATTTCAGCTTTGCAATGAATCTGACAAAGCAGCAGGAAGTCAGAGGGACTGGAGTGAATCTGTGGAAGGAATTCCAGCTATCTGATGCCTTCATCATTAACCTAGCAGCACCTTTCTCGGTGCACTGAGGTTCACTTAATAAAGCTCTTTTCTTAGAGTGCAGGAGTCCCTGCTTCCCGTTCCTCCTGCAAATAGGATCAGAGTTCCAGGACCCCTCTTCCACACAATCCCTGAAAAATCTGTCTGGGGATGTCACCCTCATTTTGTAAAGATGCTTTCACTTGATAGTTGGATGGCTAGCTGAGAGTTAATAAATCCCACAGTACTGACAGAAATGAGCAGGGAAGAGGAAAAGGCAGAGCAGCCCTGGTAAAATACCTGGTCCAGTTTACATCTGTCTTTTACACACCTTGTAAAAATAACGTCCGTTGCAAAAATTGCAGTTATTTGGGGGAAGAATAGAGGGGCAAATTCGTTAGAACAAAATCAACATGCATTGTTACACCTTGTTTAGAAATAATAGCAAAAGAAAGACTGCTCTATTGCTGCATTTGGGCCAATCTAATTTGTAAAGACTGAAACTGCCCCATGGCTAGCTGTGATGATACTGGGAAGCATTTCAAATATCCCCTTAAAGGGTTGTAGGGCTGTTAAAAGAAGAAGCTTTAAAAATGCAGACCCACATCATTACACTCAAGTAATTGACACTACAAAGATGAAACTGGGGAAGACGGGGACAAAGTATTTGTTTGCTGGGATCTGCTGTCGGTAAAGCTGAGACAGTTTTTCCTTCGCTAAGACAGAAATTNAACCAAGGAAATAAAAAGTGGTTTTTATTCATACATGTTTTTGTTATAAAATGGCACCATTGTATTTTTAAACGAGAGAAGTATTTGCGCCAGGCTGGGGACAGCATCTCCCACTGCTCCAACCACATCAAAGTCAGGACAAGGGAGCTAGAGACAGGCATTGCAGCCATAAGTGTGAGTTTCCTGGATTTGGGATGCTTAAATCTGCCCGTCATTATTTTCCTCTGGGTTTTACAAATGCGGTTTGTTTTGGGTTTTTTTTCTGGGGGGGAAGCAAACACAAACCCAACCAAAGATACAAGGGTGGGAGGGAGAGATCCTTTTTATAGGCAAGAAAAAAGCTGAAATACAGTTAGGAGGAAAGTCTAGCAGGTAATACAAAACAAAAATATCAACACTGTTTACTACAGGTATGCAAATATCCTAGCAGAAAATTTTACTGCCTCAAGAAATATCTGAACTCCGAGTAGCAGGACCCTATAGGAAAATGTCAGGACATTTAAGACATAATTAGCTTGCGTCTAGTAATTAATCAGAGACAAAAATAATCAAACCCAACGGCATTACAACTTCCCTAAAGCCTGTAACTCGTCGCTCCCTCAACAGTGGGAGACAGGCTGCAAAAGCAAGCCGAAAGAGATAAGCCGAGAACGACTGGAAGGGACAGATTTGCCTTTTCCCACGCAAACCTGGCAAAGGCAAATCTGTTTCTTATACTCGTTTTCGACGGCGGTGCTCAGTCAGAGACACTGCCCCACGGAACCGATACAGACACACCACTGGACCCCCACCGAGCGTACTCTGCTCGTCCCGGTCCTACCTGGCGAGACGGAAGGCGAGGGAGGTCTCCAGAAATCCTCAAATTCAGACACTCTGTCACAGACGCTGCCCTCGCAGCTGGGCGCTGACTCGGAGGTTCCATCGGCAGCCTCGGTAAGGTGGGATTCCGGGGAGAATCGCCCTCGGGAAGGCTCCGGATCAGGCAGCACCGTGTGGCACAGTCCCGCGTCCTCGGGGATCTTGCTGTCTGCAGGGCAAAGGGAGCAAGGGGGTTCATCATTATGGGGCCGCAGTAGGAGCCGTCCGCTTCCCGCGGTGGCCCTGTTCCCACCAAGGTTTGCTGTCGGACTGTCTCCAAGCCCCCATCAGCCCCGCCGGCTTCCCGCGGGAATGCGGTGCAGGGAAGCTGCACAGCTAGCGGTGCTGATGTCCTGGAGCGGGGAGATGCGGGATGGACAGGCTGTGTCCGCTGTAAACGAGGCCGCGAGCGAGGGACTCCTACCTGCACAGATCTGGGCTAACATCGTCTCCAGCCGCAGGCTGTAGTCCTCATCGGCGGAGCGGGGCTGGTGGTAGCTGTGGGCTTTCTTGCTCTTCACTAGGAAGGACCTCGGCATGGTGGGGTGCTGCCACGGCCGGCGCGGCCGCACTCCCTTCTCCAAGCACCGGGCACAGCGTCAACTCCGAGACTCCCGCGGGGCGGCGGCGGGGACGCGACCTACGGGGAGGCGCCGAACGCGCCGGTGAGGGCCGGGGGCGCCGGCCGGGAGGGGCCGCTCGCCGGGGGCGGCGCGCCAGGTGGCTGCGCGCAGGTGGCTTCGCCCCCCCTGCCCCTTACCAGCGCACAGCTACGCGGCGTCCCACCGCCTCCGGCCAACGCTGCCTCCCTTCCGTGCCCCTCGGCCCACCCCGGCCACTCTCCGAAGGCCCGACGGCGATGGGGTGCCTGCCCAACGGCGATTCACGGATCGCAGGCAACGGGCAACAACAGCGGTCGGGCGCCGTTCGTCGGGAGAGCGGGGGATGAGTGAAATAGGGGAGAGGGCCTGGGGGAGTGGAGCGGGGTGGGAGGTGTGTGTCAGGGAGCTGGGGGGGTTGCCGCGTTCACTCTCGTCCCTCCGCAGCAGTGCGGTCGCACTCGGCACAGTGGGCGCACCGCTCTTCTATGTTTGAGTCCGTCCGCGCCGGCAGTCGCAGCGCCAACAAAACGCGCCCACGAAAAGGTTTATTAGTCCCCGCCACCTACAACAGGCTGCTGCTGGAGCGGGCGAGAATCGTTACAAACCAAACAAGCCTAAATTCGATGCTTGAGAAGCTGCTGCTGTCAGAGGGGCTAATTCACCTGTCCAGCGTGAAGCACGATAACACGTAAACGAACAAAACGGAATCTCTACTACAGCCAACGGCTGCTGGTGCTGCGGCACCTTGCAGATGGAAGCACTGCAAGCTGGGGGTCCTGTGGGGAGCCGGGGGAACAAGATGAACAGGGATCCGGTTAACCAGCGTTAGCCCGAGCCCACTTCTCGGGGCAAGGCGGGAAAGCTTCACTCGAATACGTCCAGCGCAGGACCGCCTCTATCGTTACATTTCGCAAAAAATAAGCGAGTTTAAACCACATTTGCTGGATTATCTTGGGGAACTGCTTTGAGGTTGACACACGCCCACACCCCCTCCTTTTTTTTTT
>VWZI01014441.1:1513371-1555780 GCA_013396835.1 Psilopogon haemacephalus
TTTTTTTTTTTCTCTTCTTTCTCCACCCACCAGTGGCCTCAGGCTTGCGAACAGAGAATGGAGGGCTCAAGCCCTCCTCCCTGACCTGCCGCGCTCGGAGCGGACTCCTTGAGCGGGACCGCGAAGGCTGCTCCGCAGGTGGCGGCCCTGGGTGCGCCGCGAGGCACTGGCCCATCCGCGCCTGGCGTGGGCAGGGCCGCTCTGCGCCGCCGGGGGAGGTGCCGGGAGGGTGGGTGGGAGCGTTGCTACCCTGACCCAGCTGCACCTCTCTTCATCCTTGAGCTGAGCACTGAGCGGGCCCGCACAGAGAGGGGGGGAGAAATCAAAGCGGCCCGATAACGCTTCGCCCCCCCCAACGGTAACGGCAGCTGCAGCCGTTGGGGGGCTCCCGGCGCCAGCGCCGCTTCTACTGCGTGCTTTTGCCCCGGCGTGGTGCTTTTCCCTCCAAAAACCACACCGCGGAGGTGCCGCCCGGCTCCTCCCCGCCGTCCGAGGCCGGAGCCTGCCAGGCTGGGGCCTGGCCCGTGGGGAGGCGATTTCCGCAGCCCACCTGGCGGTCGGTACCTGCTCCCCGGTCTGGACGCCGTTGGCCCAAAGGCCGCGTGCGCGGCCGCTGCTGGGACCTGGGACACGCGGAGCCCGCACCCCAACAACCGCCGCTGCGGGGGCGCGAGGTCGGCGACTGCCCGGGCCGCCGCGGCTGAGGCACGGGGGCCGGAGAGGCACGGGGGCCGGCGGCGAGGACGGCAGAGGAGAAGAGCCGCTGCCCCCCCGGCGCGGCTCGGCCGCTGGCAGCTGCCCACGCGAGGCACGAAATGCAAGAGCGCTTACCCATGTGGAGGGGCGAAGGAAGCGGGGATGCAGACGGGGTTTGCACCGCAGCCTGCTGTTTTGGGTGACTTTAAATTTACCCTCCCTTTAAGGAGCAATGCTGCTTGAGTTGGCTTTTTTTTTCTCTCTCTCTCTCTCTCAACTCCTTCAGAGCTCGGCCCCCTAAACCACAAATTCCACTTCCTGAGCGTTAGGAGCTTCTGCAACAAAACAAAAAACAAAACAAAAAAAAGGAGGCTTTTTCTAAAAGAAAAAGAAAAAAAGGCCATAGCCTCACAAATCAGCGGTTCCCCTCCTTTCTTTCTCATTTTTTCCTAAATGAAAGCATCTTACCGTACTCCACCTCACAGGGCTCGCTGAAGTGACATCAAAGTGTCATTCTAGAATCAGGCGTTTAATTTCTCTCGGGGTTCTGCTCTAGAAATTACACGCATCTATCTGAACTATTCTTGGATCCCCTTCAACTTCCGCAACGAGAACAAGTCACAGATTCAAAACACAGATTGACTCAAGGCGGGCAAGGGCAAAACCAGAGGGCAGGGGACGACGGTGGAGCTGAGGCCGCTCCACGCAGCGGTTCCCGGGCAGGGGGGCGTCGCCTCCCGCTGCCATCCAGCCGTGCGCGATGTTCCAATCAGGGCTAAGGCAGGGCCCAGTGCGATGGAGACGTCCCCTAGACTAGAAATAACTTGTTGTGGAAAACTCTTTTGGGATAAATACGCCCAAAGGCGCTGAAAATACTTTAAGACCCAAGCCTAGAGGTTTGCTCATTTCCCTTCGGATTTAGGTAATGGTTAAAAATGGAAGGGGTAGGCGAGATCCCCCACCCCCTCCCTCCCTGGCGCACGGTGGCTACTGTAGCTTGAGAGCGATTCAGACACGAGGACGAAAGAGGAGTGCAGCCAAGCGAGAAGGAAGCGATTTTCTTCCTTGCCTGCGTGCCAGTGCTGAGTCTTCTAACTCGGGACCCCAGCGGCGTGCACGGTAGCGGGGTCCACGGCAAGCAGGGCCCCGCATCGCCCACAACTGCGGGGACTTCCTTACTGCTCTGCGCAGCCAAGACCCCTGCTCTCTTCTAAAAGAGAAAAAGCTCGCCTTGCTGTATACATGCCCCGCCCCAAAATAAAGGTCTAGCCTCTGATTCCTGATACAGCCCAGAAATCTGGCTCGGGTCTTCGGTATATTTCGCGGATGGTTCTGGGCTTTACTCTCAGACATTTCAGCCTCCCAGCAACTTTGTTTCTATTACTGTAGGGCCAGCCGATGTAGAGCTGTGAAGTAAGTGAATAGAGGTTTAACACCATTTCTCGTTCAGAAACAGTCGAGGCTCAGGTTGGACAGGGCTTAGAAGCAAATTTCAGCTTCACTCACACCCAGGAGCATGCTGCCATTGTGAGCAGGTGCTTTCCTTCACCACCACCCGAATCCGAGGTATTTAAGAAAAAATTACTCTGTACCTATGAGCCCGTACGGAACATAGGGTTAGCCTGACTACCCAAAAATTTAAGCAAGCAGGCAGCACCAGGAGAAAAACTTTGCAACCTTTTACATGATGCTTTAGTAGTGACACAAAAGGAAGTCCTGTTGAAGAACACAACTAACACATCGCCCTTAACACGTTCATGATTGCCGGAAAGTTGCCGGTGCTGGGCACAGCAGTTTTACTTACAGCATCTGTGTATCACAGTCTCCTTGCTGTGCCTTTGTTTGATTATTCTGAAAACCATTTGCGTCGTCAGCTTAAAAAAAAATAATTGCTGGAATCAGTGGAAATAACCAGATTAGAATAACTCGATGTAATTTAATGTATGTGTCTTCGTTGACTCACTGCTTATGACTTCTGCAAAACGATTTTTCTCGTTTATCTCTAAAAGGAGATAATAAACGAATACCTTGCTAAACAGTGCTTTGGCTGTGTGTTAAAAGCGACAGAAAACTTTACTGCAAATTACTGTTAGTGCTCCTAAACAATTCTGAACTGCTCACAATAAGGTACATGTTCGCCTTTATACATCTAAGTTTAAAAGGTATACAGTTGGTTTTGCGCGTTTTAAAGCAAGGCAATTTTGGCGCAGAAGATGCTCACTGGCTGCCGAGGAGCAGGGCGCGCTGCCGGGCCCCGGCGACAAGCGGCTCGGCTCGGTGTTTTCCCGAGGGAGACAGCGCGCCAGACTCCCTGGCGCTTAGCCCACCTGCAGACGGCACCTTCTCGGTATGAATGGTCAGCTCAGCAAATATCGCTGGTGGATACTGCACGGCTACCGGGAACAGACAGCCGGTTCATGGGGCGTCAACTTTCCCAACCGACTGGAGAAGAAAGCGCTCGAACTCGCCTTTGTGTTGATTTGCCAAACCAATTTGCGGCTGAAACGCGCCCCATCTCGCCAGGCTTTCGACAGGACGGGCGATTTGCTAATACGTTGCCGGTGAAGAAGGGTAAAGCAGGGCGTGGGCGCTGCCCGCCGAGGAAGACCCAAGACCCCTCCAGGAGCTGTACGCCGTCTTAGCTCTGTCCCCGGAGGGTTGCGGCGGGTTCTGGGTGCCAGCAGTGGCTGGCGCCGCCGGGCGCGGGGGCCGCGCGCCGTGCACGGGGTGGGGTCGCGTCGTGCGTGCGACGGTGCGCCACGTGCCAGGCGGGGCGGGGCGGGAAGCGGCCGCTTCTGCTCTGCACGCGCAGCCGAGCCCTTCGGGGCCCCGGCGAGAGGCGGCGGCTACAGCTGCCCGGATGCCGCAGCCCTTCGGCGAGTGCTGGCACAGGCAGCCGCCTGCCGGTGCTGCGCCCGCGGCTTTGCGGGCTGCGGATCTGCGGTAATTCCGGATTTTAAAAAAATTTTTTTTTTTCCACCTCTAAGACTTAGATCCTTTTTCTCTGGAATTCGCCTCTGATGCATTTTGTCTTGCAACCCAGAAATACCGCTGGATTGATATTCCTACGGACCAAGGGGCTGGAGGAAAAGTGCTGCAACTGTTACAATCCGTAGGTAGGGGCTGAAGGCAGTTTCCGTTCCCTAGTCTCCGGCAGATAGTGTCTCAGGGCCCTTTCAATTTCAGAGGAACTTACTATCAGTAGTAACAGCACGCTGAACAAAGGTGGTGGGACTAAGTGATTACTCTGTGTCTGCAGTTATCACAGTGGGGCTGTTCAGTCTGGAGGAGGCTCCCAGGTGATCTTATCATGGCCTTCCAGTATCTGAAGGGGGCCTACAGTAAAGCTGGGGAGGGACTTTTTAGGCTCTCAGGTAGTGACAGGACTAGGGGGAATGGAGCAAAGCTGGAGGTGGGGAGATTTAGATTGGCTGTGAGGAGGAAGTTCTTCACCATGACAGTGGTGAGACCCTGGAATGGGTTGCCCAGGGGGGTGGCTGGGGCCACATCCCTGGAGGTGTCTAAGGCCAGGCTGGATGAGGCTGTGGGCAGCCTGAACTAGGGTAGAGTGTCCCTGGGCATGGCAGGGGGGCTGGAACTTGATGATCCTTGTGGTCCCTTCCAACCCTGACTGATTCTATGACTGTATGACAATGTGACACTGCACCAGCTGTACAATGCCAAGTACTCTATCCCAGCGTGAAAAAGCCCAAAGCCAACGGTTCTGAGTGAGTGGAGGAATGTAGCTCATGTAAGGTGCAGGTAGTGGAGGCTTGGGATGAGTTTTAACAGAGCTGCTCTAATGCTCCTCAGAAAGGGGAATGTGTTCAAAGAAGAAAGTGTTAAAAGCTTACGGGTAAGAATTAAAGGACAAGCAGACTCGGTTAACGATGTCGTGGGTGTTTACTACAGACCATCAAACCAAGAAGAAGTTGTTGATGAGGCCTTTTATATACAGCTGGAAGTAGCCTCAAGATCACATACTCTGGTGCTTATGAGCGACTTTAGTTATCCTGATATTAGTTGGAAAGATGACACAGCCAAGCATATGCTGTCCAGAAAGTTCCTGCAGTGCGTTGATGACAATTTTCTGATGGAGGTGGTTGAAGAAACAATGAAGAGAAGTGTGATGCTGGGCTTTGTATTAACAAAAAAATGTCTGGTCAAGGATTTTAAGGTAGGAGGCAGCCTTGACTGTAGTGACCATGAAATAACAGAGTTCAGTATTTTTAAGGAAAGAAGCAGGTTAAATAGCAAAACTTCTGCCCTGGACTTTAGCAGGGCTAATTTTGTCCTGTTCAAAGAACTACTTAAAAGTATTCTGTAGGCTAGAGCTCTAGACAGGAAGGGGTTCCAGAAGAACTGGTTAATGTTCAACCACCACCTCCTCCAAGCTCATGAAAAATATATACCCTTTAAAAAAAAATTAAAATTCTACTGGAGGAGCATGTGTTAGCAATGAGGCACTGTAAAATTTCAAATGGAAGAGGGAAGTCTACAATAACTGGAAAAAAGGTCTGGTCAGTCAGGAGGATTATAGAAATACTGTCAGAGCATGTCAACATGATACAAGGAAACCTGCCAAGGAAAGTGAAAGACAACAAGAAGAGCTTCTACAAATGCATCAGTAGTAAAAGGAATTATAGGGGAAAAGTGGTCTTTTGTTAAATGAGGTGGGAGACATGGTGACAGATGATGTCAGAATTACTGAGTGCCTTCTTTGCCTCAGGCTTTACTGCTTAGATGAGCCCTCAGGAATCTCAGACACTGGAAGTAAAATAGCAAAACTGAAGGAAGGAAGACTCTCCACTGGTCAGTGTGGATTTGGTTGGAGATTGCCTGAATGGAATAAAACCACATAAATCCATGGGCCCTGGAGGGTTCTCTCCATGAGTGCTGAGGAAGCTAATGTTGTGACTGTACCACTCTTCACAATTTTTGAATGATCCTGGAGAACAGGGGAGGTGCCTGAGGACTGGAAGAGGGCCAATATCACTCAATCTTCAAAAGGGTACAAAGGAAGAACTCAGCAACTACAGGCCAGTCAACCTCACCTCCATCTCTGGAAAAGTGATGAAGCAGCTTGTTCTGTAGGCTATCTCTAAACATATGAAAGAAAAGAGGATTATAAAGAGTAGCTAGCATGGATTCACTAAGGGGAAATCTTGCTTGACTAGTCTGATAGCCTTCTACAAAGGCATGACCAAATAGGGAGATGAAAGGAGAACAGTGGATATTGTCTATCATGACTTCAGCAAGGCTTTTGATATTGTATCCCTTAACATCTTTGTAGGTAGACTCAAGAAAAGTGGGTTAGATAATTGGACCATGAGGTGGATTGGTAACAGGCTCAACAACAGAGTTCAGACAGTTGTGATCAGTGGTGCAGAGTCCAGTTGGAAACCTGTGTCCAGTCATGTTCCCTACGTATCAAAACTGGTTCCAGTTTTATTTAATATCTTCATCAATAACTGGGATTGAGTGTACCCTCAGCAAGTTCACTGGTGGTGGTGGGGAATGGGGTGGCTGACACATTGGAAGGCTGTGCTGCCATCCAACAAGATCTAGACAGGCTGCAGAGCTGGCCAAAGGCAACCTTGTGATGTTCAACAATGAGAAATGCAGAGTCCTGCATCTGGGGAGGAGTAACACCAGGCACCAGCACAGATGATGGGTCACCCTGCTGGAAAGCAGCTTCATGGAGAAAGACCTAGGTGTCCTAGTGGATGGCAAGTTCTCCATGAGACAGCAATGTGCCTTTGTGACAAAAAAGGGCCAATGGTATCCTGGGGTATGTTAAGAAAAGTGTGTGCAGCAGGTAGAGGGAAGTTCTACTCCTCCTCTACTCTGCCCTGGTGAGACCACGCCTGGAATACCATGTCTGATTTTGAGGTTCCCCATTCAAGAGATACAAGAGATTTGCTGGAGAGAGTCACATCAAGTTCTATGAGGTTAATTGTGGGACTTGAACATCTCTTCCATGGAGACTGAGAGACCTGGGGCTGGTTAATCTTGAGAAGACTGAGAGGGGATCTTATTAACATCTAGAAATATCTGAGGGGTGGGTGTCAAGATGAAAGTAACAGTCTCTTTTTGGTGGTGCCCAGTGATAGGATAAGGAACAACAGGTGCAAGCTGGAACACAGGAGGTTCCACCTCAAAACGAGGAGACAGTTATTTACTGTGAGGGTGATGGAGCACTGGAACAGGCTGCCCAGAGAGGTTGTGGAGTCTCCTTCTCTGAAGACTTTCAAAACCCACCTGGATGCATTCATGTGCAGCCTGTCCTAGTTGTTCCTGCTTTGGCAGGGGGATTGGACTTGATCTCTGGAGATCCCTCTCAACCACTAATATTCTGTGATTCTATGACATCAGATAAGACACCAAAAGTGAGAGGATGCAGATGAGATATTCACGTTAAAAAATGATGAAAGAAAGGATTGTAACTGGAGCAAGAATTTGAAGAACAGGATTTGATAGGTTAGCAGCTTGATATGTAAGAGAGGTAAAGCAATTTCTTGTGTGTGCAAATCAGGATTGTGAGAAGTCAGCAAGAAGAGTATTTCTGTGGGGAACTCTAACATGCACACTTTAAAGCAATGACACCTGAGAGCACAGTTATCCAGAGCATTGTCACTATGAAAACCTGCCACAGCTTGTAGATACTTTTGGAAATCTATTGATATTTTGTAAATATTTTGTTTTTTTAATGCATCCTCCTTATTGTTTTGTTTGCTCATTGTTATTTTTTTCCCCATGACCACCTTCTTTATGTTGCTCCTTGTGTTACAAACACGTCTCACATAAATCAGTGATTTTGATAGCAGTTGATCATGGTTGAAACCAAATTAACTTCTGCTGCTCTCACAGCAGATTAGAAATTATCCCTGTGAGCACAAACTGGAGAGGGAAAGTGAAAGTATGTTGTGGTTTCAAAGGCTGGGATGACAATAAAAATTCCATCTTTTGAAAGGAGTAGACACAGAATTTACCTCTATTACAAATAGAATGAAGTCGAATGAACGGATTATGCAACATAGACTATGTAAAACAGTCTCTGGAACCTAGAAACTTTACTCACTTATACAACAGTATACAATTCTAAGAGTTTGCCACATTGATTTTGTTTTTCAGAACTGTGAAATGAGGTACTAATTCCAGGAAAGGAAAGGGTTTAATCTCCTTTATTGTGGATTTAGCAGTTGTGTCTTAGTCAACCAGTGTCCCTGTACAAGTAGCCATGCCTATGTCAGCATGCTTCACTGTGAAACGAACTTCATGCTGTACAGACATCATGTTGAACCTCTGTAAGACTAGCCTAATGGTTTCATAAGGGATTTGCATTACCCTCTCTCCACCTTCCCCCAAAATGAGTTACATTATTTGGAGCCTCCAGAGGTTAGCAGCGCATCCAGTCTAAAATATGGATATTTTTATGCTAAAATATGTTTAGGTCATGCTAGCTTAAAATATAAATGTTGTATGACTAGCAATTTTCACTAAGTCATTAGCGTAGTCTCTGATACAGAACAGTGATTACATTAAAAACTCCAGAGAAAGACAATTCCTTCTGTGTTGCAGTTCTGTGCAAGGGCTGAGTACTGCTTAAGGTCAGTAATGCAAAGTGGGTTTGTTAAATTCATGCAAACCTGTGTGCTGGATATGCTTCTTTTAATCACTTTCTTAGCAATATTTTTGTTGTTAATACAGGAAATTGTGCATACAGCTGAAGACTGAACTTAGTGGAAAAAAAAAAGGCTTTGTGAAGGCTTGTGAGCCTTAACCTCACTGATGTGTTTTCTCCCAGCTAGTCACGGTCCCGATTTTTCACAAATCTTACAAACTGGATAAATAGGATAAGAAAATACTCACAGTGAGGATTCTGTCTCATGAAGACACATGATTATCAACTTGCAAAAGCAAAACCATTTTCACTAGGAAATAATTTAGATGGAAACTCTGTGTATATAGAAGGGCATTCCCCTTCCCTTGTTCACTTGTCAGCTGCAGCACCTGCATACTCAAAAATCATAAGTTCTCAGGTTTATAAGTTTGCATTTTTTACCTCGTGCTTTTAGCATTTGCATGGAGCTGTTACAGTCTGCAAGAGCAAATTCAAGAGAACAGCAATGTTTGTTAAAAGGTCATGCAAGCAAGGTCATATCACATAGCATAATTGGCATGCTTTATTTATTGTTTCAGCAAATAGATAATCTATACTGTTGATGACATATTCTATAATACACACAGGCAAAGAGATCAGTGTCTTTTTTTGTAGAATAGTTGCAGGAAAAGCAGGATTATTTCAAACAGTCTCAGGTTATCTTCCTGAGATATTCTGTAAGTCACTCTTCTAAAAACGCTGCACGTCTCTCATGTTCACCCTCATCACTAGAAGAGATGCAGCTAGTTAGATAAGGAATTTTGCTTTTCTCTTGGTATGTTTTAATGCTGATATTCAGTATCAGTATCTATTCTATTTAGTATACTTTAAAACCACAGAAGTTCAGGAAACAACCCTTGCCAACTAATCTCATTTGCTATCACTTGAACAGCAAGGCAGTTATTGCAAAATCATAATACTCCACTGTTCAAACAGACAGGATTTTTATGGCTCTCCAACTGAATTTTGTGCCTAACACTTATTATAGGACATTACTTTCAAGAGAGACTTGCAGCTGGTATTGATGACAGACAACAAGATATTTGTCATCTAGCCTCTTAGGCAACCATTATCCAGGTGCAAACACAAGTTACCTGATGTTGGTTGGAAGGAGAAAAAGGCAATTGTTACTTGTCAGCAAATAAAAGTGCTTCTGATTTAGTTTTGCATACATTAGATTTCCAATAGGGATCACAGGGTTAGCTAACCCACCTCAGAGACAGCAATTTTCACAGGCTATACTGGGGCCTACGCTGGTAGAATGTAGGGAAACTTCCACTGAAATATGGAAGAAAGTTTAGAGCTGCAAAACTTGTTAACTTGAAATCTGTCACTCACCTTTTCCAAGATTGAAATTAGATTGCACCTGGGCAGATACTACTGTTGAGATGCCCAGAATGAGTCTTCCTGCCATTCTCTGAACACATCATCTCCTCAGTTGTGCCATTTCTTTCTGATGACATATTCAAAATAAAAGGAAACTCCTAGCAGGTATTAGCAGGCTTTGTGCAGTATGCTTCTACACTTCTGCAATTTTAAATAACTATGTAAGATGGTCCATGTGTGCTGACTATCAGTACCAAATTGGGCACGAGGATAGTCTTTTGGTCTTCTATTAATCTCACAGTTGCAAACATTACTAAAACAAAGGCTTAAAGATTGTTTAATTACACAAGATGGCAATAATAGCTGCCATTAAGAATATTCTTGACTAGAATGTGGCTGAGATGACAACAGAAGAATTTCTTGTTCTCTTCAAGAAGCTAGGGCAGTTTTCAGGAAGGCATGAAAGCAGAGTGCTCAGCTGCTACTGCTTTTGGGAATCTCAGCTATTCAGTGACAGGACCAATAACTTTTTCCTTAGCTCTGCAGTATAAAACTGTAAGATGACTGAACTCACACACTGCACTGAACATGCCTTCATTATAACTAACTGTAAGACAGGAATAATTTTTCACCTTATTTGAACTGCCACTCTAATCTAGAGCCAGTAAGTAAGTGTGTGGTAACCAAGGGCTGTAGCTTAGAAGCGAGTAAACAGTAAATGCCGCAACCTTGTTAAATCATGAAAAATTTATTTTCATTACATATATATGAAGGTAAAAGGATGTCAGTCAATAGTGTTTTGAACAAGCATTTCTGACATGAACCTGTTAGTGGAGCTAGGCTGAAACTTAATGTAAAGTTAGTGTTTTGCCTTTATTTAGTAATTAATTTCTAGTGTGTATATACAGAATTAATTTTCCTGTTAGAATACTCAACACAGTAATATTGCAACATTTACATTCTTCATATAAAATGGTGTCATGTACATTTTCTGTTTGGTGTAGATACATAAATATGTACAAAATAAACATTATTGTAATTCATATGTTCAGACCAGGTATTATTTTCGCAACATCAAAAGCAGATGCACACAGAATATAAGTGAAAATGGTGGAAAACACCTTTATGACATTAGTGACCATTATTTGCATATATGAAGTAGTACAGAAAAAGGCTCCTCTTTCAAGCCTTTTGTGGGCATCCAATAACTTTAGTAAAAACAAAAGTAACTGAGAAGCATAAGCATATATATGTACACACACATGTCATGATCAGATGGTTTACCAAGGTCCATCTTGATCACAAACAGGTAACAATGTAAAACACATTTGTTCAGAGCATAAAATATTGCACAAGAGCAATTTCTTTTGAGGAAAGTAATTCCTTTGTGAAAAGCAAAAATGCTTCTTATGCATTAAAGAAATGGTATATTTGCAGTTTCTAAACCAAGGAACATTCAGTAATACTGTCAGAACAGTTATCCATCAACTTCTTCCCAGCCTGTTTTATGGCAATGCTATGGCATTAGCAAGATTTGGCAAAGAGAGAAGGCAGATTGACAGCACATCTTAGTTAGCACTGTCCAGACCCGATCCAATAGTTACCTACACCAGCAGCTGGGCAGCTAGCATTATCTGACAACTTCACCCTTAAAGAAATATGAAAGTCTTCAAAGCTAGTCACAGTGATAATCAGACAGTAGTAGAGTAAGATTCTGTTCTTCTCTGCTTAGAAACCATCTTGTCCGAATTTCCACTCTGAAGGGCACTTTCCTCAGTATCACTGTCACTGCTGTCCACTACTGTGCAATCCAAAGCCATCTGACCAGTCCTCCTGTGTAGATGAAAGCTCACCCCACTCTCCTGTATGGAGTTAGTTATAAAATCTTCATCAGAAGAATGAAATGATTCATCATCTCCTGTGAAATGGTTGACAATGTGAATCCCATCAAAAGTGGGTTGGTCTGAGAAGTCTCTCTGGCCTTTTAGACATTTGATCTGTTAGAAAAAGTGGAAGTTAACAGTTAATCAAAGCTGAAGAGTACAGCAGCACAAGCCCCACATATACAAGAAATGTCCCACTGAACTCTTACTGGATTAAATTAAATGCTAGACCTAGAAGTAGCATGTTTGATGATCACTTTGAAAACCATCTGGAATCAGCACAAAGTGACCTTGCACTTCTGGCTGCCCAAGCAGAGACCTTGAAACAATATCTTAAATAGTACCTGGAATTTTCCAAAATTCTCCTCCTACTCCCAGAACATTTCCATTTTAAGGGCTGATAATCAAGGTACCTAATGATAATTTTCTCCAGGTTACTTACTACAGTTTTAATATCCCCACAAGTATGGTTTATGGTGAGTTTTCTACAGAGGTCTATTTTTCTGTCAGCATTTTTGCCTTCACTTCTTCTGCAGCTCCATTTTTCCCTTCATCAACTAGTTTGTTTGAGAAAAGCCCTCCTCTAATCCCAAAGAGCAGGGTCCCAGGTGAATATTGCCAGTTTAACACAGGCACAGCAAACAAACAAAGCAGAGAAGATGCTTTGCTCTGTCTACATTTCAAGTATGTGAGTGCCCTTTCGTTACCTAGTTGAGACAACAAGATTTCACATAAAATACAAACACCTTTTTGTATGGCATAAGTAGACTGCATTTTCAATTTTAAGAGAATATCAAACAAGGCAAAAATGACTCTCAGATCATGGAGACATAAGAAAAGTCTTTAGTTTAAAAAGCGCTGTAGAGAAATAAACTGTTACAACTATTCATTCAGGCTACTTAAAAGTAAAACCTAAATCTCTGCAGTCTGACAAGTCCACTGTTAAAGTAGTGAAAATAACTGCAAATCATGGAAGACATTTCCAAGGCTCTATTTTTTTTTTTTCCTTAGAATTTCCCTTTTGCTAGCTTTTAGGAGAAACTACCTTGGGGTCAGTTTGGTAGTCTAAGAACATTAAGATAAAAAAATCTCAAGGATGCAGAAAAACATTAAAAATGCATTACTGAAACTCACTAATGTCACTCTTGAAGCTTAAAAACAAAGGTGCACCAAAGGCTGTTTTAAAAGGACTTTTCATAGTAACAGACACCCAGAAAGTAGAAAGAAGAAAAAGGCTGAAGAGCTTCTTAAACTCTCTTTGATGTTTCAGAAATCTGAATAAATATTCACTTTGATTAATAAAAAGTGTGTGCATGTCCTTGCTATTGGCACCAATAGAAGATTGTTATCAATCCATTTGGGGAAGAATGAATCTATATACTTACCTTGGGCTTGTACGACAGGTAAGAATAAAATAAAATTAAAAAAGGGTTTCAAAAAGATCACAAGAGTCAAATCATGCTAGCAGTCACCAAACCTGATCTTAACAGCTCCAGTGTTTAACATGTATCAAAATGTCTGTCAGGAATGTGGGTACATTCTGTGGGTCTAAACTTTAGTTGTAACTACACACGCTAATGTTAGTTTTTTGTATTTTCTTCATATACATATAGGCTGCAATTGTCTTAGAAGAAACGTGCTTGTTTAAAGTCTCATGCTTGCAAAGTGTAATTCCTGATGTAAGCTAAGATGGCTTATGCCAAATATTAGATCCTGGACAGCAACACATACCCAGAATAAACTTTCACTGGTTTATATACCTAGACAAGGAAAGTCTGATACAGAGATTCTTATTATTTACAAATAATATTCCTAAAAATATCCTGCAGTATGATCAGGTTAGCTGCCACAAAGTTTCCAAAACAGTTATCAACTTTAGTCACTAAGTAAATAAAACAAAACCCAATGTCTCTCCACTCTCACCATAAAAAAACCCCAATCCCTTTGCTGTATGACTAACTACAGATTTGGTATTAAAGTAGCAAATTACATGCATTTAGGTCTGAACCAAGTCATAGGGTCAGCCTGAAAATATAAAGCTGATACTCTACTAGTTGTTTGGAACTTTCAGAAAGCCAAGCCAATGATCTCAACTGTTTACCTGAAGACTTAAACACATGACACCTTAAAATCAATGTAGTCAGGTAAAATGACAACACCATGGCTTCATGGTTTTAGGCAGTAGCATTTTCAAACACCAAATAAGAGTCTGTGTAAGGTGCTGTTGGTGAAAAAAAATCATGAACAGACTTGCCAACTCCTGAAGTGAGCCTGGGAAAATAATGTGCTGTTATTCTAATAAAAGAATGCAAAACCTGTGACCTTCCAGAAACTTCTTATGACATGCAGCTTTACATATTCCTTCCCTTATTCTCAATTACCCCTCACATCCAAGGAGAACCATCTTTCTAGGACAACACATGAACATACGGTAGAAAATGTGACAAGCCTATCAGAGGTCATATAGTTCCATGTCTCTGTCTGCTTGAAAAATGGCCATTCCAGCCAGAAGCACAAACACACGGCAGCACAGGATTTGTTTGTATTATAGGAATCCACAGGCTGGATAGGAACACTGCTAAAGAGGACACGAGGGTCCCTGAGACATGGAAGGTCAAACATAAATCAGGAGTGTCCCAAAGCATTGGCAAAGGCTAACGCCATATACTGGGCTGCACTGACAAGATCACTGTCAGCAGTCACACAGGAACTAGTTCTTATCTGGCACTTGCTAAGCTGCATCTGTTCTACTCTATACTTGCTACCTCACTCCTTCAGCGCAAGATACTCATGAGTAGATTCAGTGGAGAGGCACCAGGACAGTTAAATGTGGCAAGAGCTTATACTTAGTGAGATGTGCAAAAAGCACAGGTATTAGGATGCATATTACTGTTCTTATAGCAGCTGTTTTGAGTTTGAGAAACTGAAATGCTTAGCCCCTGCCAAAATTACTGCACTTCTTGAAAATACAATTTGAATCCAAATGCTTTTACATTAAATGTCAGTATATTAACTTATCACAAGGCTTGGTTTTCAGCAGAATGTTACTTTTATTTTGCAATTGGAAATATTTCACTTTTATCTTGTAAATACTCATTATTTTTTAATTGAGGGTAGACTCTGATTTGGATCTTGATTTTTTTTTTTTTAAACAAAGGTGAGGTGCTGCACTTCCAATAGAAAAAGCAGTAGCGGTGTCTTACTGGTTCAAGGCAATAGTCCATCAGCTTAATAGTGTCTCCTACAGTAACAATAAGACTCCCATGTTGTTTTGTTTTTAAAGCAAAGCATGTGAGTATGACCAATTTTTGCAATCCATTCCCTTCAGATTCCCAAGCACCCACTCACTTGCCCATAAAATGTTGTAGCAGATAAAAGAATGCCTCTCTTCCTAGCTGTTTCAGCATAGACTGTGACATTTTAAAAAATCTGCTGTCCCCTTCCACAGCTTCCTGGGGCAGAAAGTTCTAGAAATTACTTTGTTTTAAACTAATCTCCTACTTGTTTCAGGAATTGCCTCTGAAATCTGGTAACACAGGAGCAAGTGGTGAAAAGCACTTCTGCAGTCATGATTCTGAAATGCGTAACCCCTTTCTAAGCTTCCCAAAACAGATGAGTCCTAAGCCTTTTTAGCCTCCCAGTGCTCAAGACCACAAACTGGTTTAGTTGCTCTTCAACTTCCCCACAGACCTTTAAACTCTCTGCATCCATTGCCAGGTGTAGAGACCAGCCACACACCAATGTTGTGTAGTAGCAGTAAAAAAAAACAACTTTATTTTGTTTTTAATATACTTCCTACTGATGCTCAACATAGTCTTGTTTATTTAGGCTGCTGCTGCTGCTGCACACTAAGCCAATGATGTCAGAGGACTCCAAGGTATCTTTCCTGATTCGTGACTACCAATTCTGTGTCATTGTGTAGATAATGGCTTAGATTTTGCAATTAATTGATTAACCACCTTTACATTGAAGCTCATATGTCACCTTTTAAAGGCACACATCTTGAGATTCCAGCTGTCAGTGTTCGTATTTGAATGCTGAAAGGGAGCATAAGTAGGAGGGAAAGTGCTATGCCAAGATTTTGTAATTTGTGTAGTCAAGTATATCAATATAATAATGGAAAATGCAAATGAGGAGTCTGGGGCAGGGGGAGCATGTGGACCTAACCCAAACACCCTCCAACACCCATCCCAAACCTAAGTTCTACTCTATCCTTACCATTCCACATGGAGTAAGAAAGAACAGCCCTTTTTCTTGCAGCTATGTTGAGCAGAGTCTTGCATCCTAGAGTGTGTCACTCGTGTTCTCTTTTGTACAGAGCCAATAGTGGTTAAAGCCTTTCAGTTTCGGGTCTGCACCTCGTTCATGTGAAGGGAACTAGACCTCTGTCACCTCAACAAATGACATTCAAATGAACCTTGGCTGTTTCTTACTTCTTCAGTTTTGCAAGAATCTCAAATCTGATCACATCTGCAAAAAAACCATGTCTGGTAAACCCACATGTTTTGCTTTTAATTCTCAAATCCAGGTCGTACTGCCTAGATGACTGCAGCTTGAACCCAGTTTTCGCTACAGTACATTCATGCGGTCTTCAGAACATTTCAAGCTGTTAATAACATTATGTGACCAAAACATATGCCATCATTATCCCTTCAAAACCAGATGAATCAAGATCACTATTATGTTTGTGTTTATATCACTTCTTATGCCTAAGGGGTTCAGCACTTTTAAGACAGACTGTGCTACTGGTCAACATATGAAAATACTTCAATTGTACATATGCTTAAGAGGTAACAGTGTCTTTTCACAAATTTAGAAGAGATGAACAAAAGGCTAACAGATCCTTTAATCTCAGAGTAAGTCTTCTTACCTGATGTTGACTGCCTCATCAAGCCAGGCATGAGGGAGAGATAGTAAAGAGAAATGTAGAAGTTTTAGTACAATTCAGAAGCTCTTCCATGTTAAATCATAGAATAGTTTGAAGTTTGCTGATAAATATTTAATCTACTCATGGCAGGATAAGCAAGCAATCAAAATACGATCAAAATACGATAAAAATATGACCATTGCCTTGGTTAAATAAGAATAGTTTTGGCAAAAGGCAGTATGTTAGTTTTTATTTAAATAAAAGATACTGAATTATTTGTGATTTTACTTACAGCAAGAGGAATCTAGAACTCTGAGTTCCCACTTTGTCTCCTCCTTAGCAACAGTAGGAAGTCTTAGTAAGATTTCCTGCTTAAACCCAAAATACGATTCAAAAGAAAACTAGATTGTTGCTGAATGTATGCTCTAACCACATATAGTTAAAGAGAAAGAAGTCATAAGACTTTTCCAATACCTGTCTATAATTCAAAAGAATATTATCAATTTGGCAACATATATTGAGAAGTCAAAATTTAATTACTAGCCAATTAAAAATACATGTTATGATCTGTTAAACTGGAACCAACTTTAATATGAATAAAAGCAATTTAATATGAGTTCTCAAAAATTCCAGAGACTAACAGTCCACATTTCTTACCACATGTAACAAGTTGAATGCTACTTACTGGTGACCCTCTCCCATTGTGATGAGATCACTCCAGTTTAGTACACTATCACTTCTCTAAAACAACTCCTGCTAACCTCTTTTGAAAAAATGCTTGTATCAGATAATTAAGTAGTCACAGCATCTCAAATTAAATTAATGGGGAAAAAAAGTTATTTTTTAAGAAGCAAACATTAGTCCAGACATGTATTATGTCCAGTAGAATGCAGAAGCATTTCTTCTGCACATGACACAAAAAGAACAAACAACATAAAAGTCTTTTCGTGTTACTTTTTCATTTCTATGGACGCAACCAACTCCTGAGATGTATTGAGCTCTCTGAAGTCCATTTTAAAGCAGACTGTTGTACTTCCACAACGAGCTACATTCATACTGAAACCACTGCAACATGAACACTGCACAAATGGAGTCACTATGAGTAAAGTGAATAGTTGCAGAGACTAATTCTTCACCTAAACCAATTCTTAGCAGGTTTAAGGGCTGAACAGAAACTCTATTTATGTCGTAGCTAAATTTCTCCAACAGAATCAGCATCCTTACATGAAAGAGACTGCAAGGCATGCATTACGACACAACTATGAGAACACTTTAACGAAAGCCACTGTTTATTAATTTGCAAATGCAAAAAGTCTGAGATTAAAAAAAAAAAAAACAGCTTTAAATATGGTTGAACATAGCCTGCAATGAAGACTTCAATGCAAAACTAAATTAACTTCAAAAACATTCTTCATTTTCCTCAAGCACAAAATGGGTTTTGCCCAAGTGTATGGATCGTATGCAACAGAGAAGTCTTTCAAGAGTTTCCCCAACTCTTATAGCTCTCAATGTTACATAAGATTATGTCAACGACACATTGCATACAGTATGATCACATTGTTTAGAAACAGTGACACATTCACCAATTAATTTTAAAATGAATCTGAAAAATCTGTTAAATTAGAAATGTCTTATTGTATTAGAACGAAGCCCAAAATGGTGAGTGCATTTCCTGTTTCACTTCAGTTAATACATTAAGGTTTTTTTCCTAAAGCTTTCAGTACAAATGAAGCCATAACTACGATGATTGATGTGTAAATAACAGACATTATGTCAGACAAGGGTTGTTCTTAGAAATTAATGACAATTCAAGAAACCCAAACCAATCAGACTAAATGGACGCTGAATCCAGCAACTCCCATTTGCTCTGTTTTTTCCCCATTACCCTGTCGCTGTTACGTGAGGAAGATGCCCTACCTAACACAATGGACTCACTGTTTGGAAGGTAATAACTGAGGGGGATTGTAGGGGCTTTTCGTCCCTGAAATCCAGATCTCATTCTGAAGCCAGTTTGGATTCTCCAACTTTGTATTCACCTCTAGGGATTTTGAAACTTGATTAGAACACAGGAAACACATTACGCTGTCATTTATTGCTTTCACAAAGGTGTGGGTTTTTTCCTTTTAAATTTAAAATGTTAAGATTAAAACTCTTTCAGAACAACTCTGAGTCTTCTTGTATTTCCTAAAGATGTCCTGCTTCAGTCTAAAATTTGGCTATTTAGAAATGTATACAACAGACAATTATATTCTTAAACACAAAGTGTTACTATGCTCTTCTCTTTACTGCTCCTTTCGCCAAGATCTAACATCATGTGAAAATTTCTGAAAATCACTGGAATTAGCTAGATTTTGATGAAATCTAGTTGTTCACCACATTGTTCACAATCTAGTTGTTGAAATGTCAGGGACATAAAGAGAAGAGGAAGCACTAAAATGCATTAAAATCTGTGGAAGATTGTTTCAGAAAAGTTCTGTTATAACAGTAACTTCAGTATTTCACCTAAACTACAACTGTTAATACTTGCCTGAAGTATTTGGGATGGGAGTTCGACATAAATTAAACAAAGTTATCCTAGTTAAGCAAAAACAAGCAGAGTGAAATTGCTGTTTAAAAAAAAAAAGGCAGAGTATTAAGGTATTGTAATTTAAGAAAGCAGGAAATGTCTAGGTCATGCTCACAAATAACACGCAGTGAAAGCATTTAGAAATATGTTTGCAAACTTGCTTCCTTTGCTTAGTAGTCAAGAAAATCACTTAAAATTATATCTTAAACCTTTCCATAAGAAAAAAAGTATCTTCTACATCCTTTCAATATGGAATATAATTTCCTCATCTTGAAGTTTTCACCAGTGGATGTTTCAGTCTGATAAAAATGCCAATTTTCAGGGACTCTAGCAATGACCCCTGAAATTAAGTTGTAAGCCTGTTCCTGTAGGTTACTTGTAGGAAAAGCCAAGCCACATTCAGCATGCACAAGACTGTCTGGGATCCACCTTAACATATTTGGGACTGCAGAATGAAGGAAGTAGAAAACTTTTATTTCCATGGCAGAAAGGTTCAAAGTAGGCTTATTTGCAGTGTAACTTAATGGTAGGAAGACAATATTACATACCTGAACAGACCTAGGCTGATTTTTATGAACATCAGCCATACTGGTGTGAAAAAGGTACAAACCCAAATAGTCTGAGATAGTGAGATATTTTTCCTGGTCATCTACAGTGAGATTAAAAATAATGGTCATGAAGTACTAAAATATTAGATAGATCTGTCACACTCATCATTACCTCTTCAGAATCCAAGCTCATGTATTGGATTAACTATTAAATTTTCCTGATACAGGAAAGAGTTATCCTTGGTTTTGAAACTAGTACTTCTAAAAGGATGATCCAGAGTAATACACTGGTATACAACCTGAAATATTTACCTTAACTGAAATTTACTAACTATGTAACTAGATAGATTTCAAATCACTGCAGCACGTCATAGGTTAAAAAAAAAAGGCAAAAAAGTAGTATGAAATTTCCAAGACTGAGTCACTTCAGGCTTCTGGAGTTTTTGAAAGCACTTAAATATTTGGCCTCTGTTTTAAACTACGAGCTTCTCTAAGTCATATTCAGTCTCAAAGCAATACAAAATTATTTACAAAATCCCTATAAATGTCAGGAGGTTTAAATAAAATCTATTAAATAGTTTATGGCATTAAAAGAAAGCTCACGTCCTGTTGTCCAGCAATTTCACATTTCTCTGAATGTACTCTCCCATTTTCTGACGTTTATATAAAGTAGGGGTTTTTTTCCCAACATTATCAGTTAAAGAGCACTTGAGCCAAAAAGAAATACAACACGCATTTAACAGCATATATCATTTTCACCAGAGATAAGTCTGCTGCATTGTAAATGTGACAAAGACTAAAACTAGCAACAAGTACTCAGACCAAAAGGTTTCCAGTGAATCAGAACAGGAAACCAATAAAGCGATCAATGGGAGGTCATGACTTTCTGATCACTGAACTATATGGTTAAAGAATCTGGTTTTGAACTAGGACTGTGTAGTCAAGTCAAACTTTGAAGTCCTGTATGAAATGTGCATTAGAAATAGCAACAGCACTAAGGAAGTACTCAACTTTTAAACTATTTTCAGGAGAAATCAGACACTGGTAACAGTTAAGTCAGATTTTATCTACTGAGAGAATTTTTATAGAATCTGACAAGATTGTTGTAGTGAGTATATGCAATTCCAAAAAGGTTTGAAGCTGACTTAGCCCTGGGAAGTTTCATAAATAGGTAGTTGTCAGGTGGAAAGTTCCCAGAAACTCCTCCTACAAGAAATTCTAAAGAAAGTATTTATTTGGAGTGAGGACATAAACAAAAATATTTAGAACAGAGCATGATCACACCGAATGCACTGCAGTTACCACATCCAAGGAACTACCTAAAACTCAATGCTCCTTCTCCCTAAGCATGCATTTATAAATAAAAAGATGTTACTGAAATCTCATTCTTTAACTAGAAGGTACTGACTTATAGGGAGACTGAAAGCATACCTATTATAGGCAACAGTTACAGGAAGTGATCATTTCGCACTTTTACTCTGTCCTTCTCAAGCAGGAGTTAAACTCAGCATTTTAAAACAGACAAATCAACTTTTTTTTTTTTTTGCCTCTGATTGCAGAAATTACTTCTAAGGGTAATAAAAGAGAGTGATAAATTAATTTCTGGGGGCGTTTCCACCACATATGCACTGTTTGCATTCCTCTCAGCTTCTTTCTCACACTCATATTACCTATGCATGGTTAAAACAGTTTATTTTTGCAAGGAATCCTTAGATAAACAGACAGTTCACACATCTGCAAAACTCAAGAGAACAGTATTACTGCCATGATGATTAAATAATTATCTATAATCAGTTTGCTTACTTTGACAACCCAGACAAGTAAGACTCGGGACAGTTAAGTGTAGCTAGATATATTAATCTCCAAAGCTGCAATCAAGAACCAGTAAATTGCTCCTCAAGACAGATCTGGAGCTTTAACACAGAAGGACATAGTCATTAAAAAAACCCAAAAGTAGTTGAAAAAAAGAATCACCAATTTTCAATTATTTTACCACTGGATCTAGTCTGTCAGCAACATCAGTGAAACAGTTAAGACTCCTACCTAAAACCAATGCCCTCATGGTAGTGAACAAAGTCATGCCTATTTCCATTTGAGGATAGCTTATATCACTGACTTGGTTACACATGTAATTCGTGGCCAGTGGAGTTCCATCATCAGGGAATCAAACCTACTTTCTCATGGAACTGTAACATGTCTGTATTAATTACAGTATGACCATCCATGGGAAAATAATAGAATTAAACAACAGATGCTTATAACGTATCTAGGGATTCTTATAACGTATCTAGGGATTCTATTGTGCAACAACACTTTCTGCCTTTTGACTGTTTGGTTAAGCCAGATAATAAAACAACTAGCTTTAGAAACTAAGGTTAGCTCTACTGGAGAAAGTTTGTGGAGAATTAAGACCCTAATCTGTTCAGTTTCAGACTTCTGTTACAATCAATGTATCAAGCCAGTATAACAACATTTCTTAAGGACAAGCTTGAGTTAAAGGAATAAAGCAATTCACTTTTCTAAACCATATGGTATATATTTAACTATCCTGTGCAGACAAAGCTGCTACATTAGACTGGGTGCTTGCAAACCACATGACCTCACAAACGCTATCTTATCACATCACAGGTTCCTCAGACTGACCACAACCACTTAAATCAGACTCTGCCAGCACAGAGACTCTGTAACTTTGACACGTACTAGTAAAGCAACCACATTTTTAGCTGTCCAGGCGCCTTACAAGAACTTCACTTGTGGGGAGGGAAAAATCTGATGGTCTCTTGTCCTACTGTGCTTGCAAGATATGGCAAAAGAAAAGCACATGATTTATTGTGCTATAAACTTCCACCACAAGTTGGAATGTTTACTTTGTAAATCTGAAGGCTAACATATTTCCTTTCAGGGACAATATTTCTTATCAAGTAAGAAAACATTTATAAAGTACCATGTATTTTGGAGCATTTGTCTAGTACACCAAACTACTAGGTGTTAATGTGATTGTGGTCAGTATTGAGAAACAAGTGCTTTGCAAGAGTTCACACAGTACTTGGAACAAGTATTAGAGTTTCAGTGAACATGAAGTAAGAAAACTGTAAAAATGGACTGAAATAAATCTCACCAAGATTAGCTGGTTTTATGAAGGCAAGTAAAATGACAATTGCCAAGAGACAAGTATACATCTGGCTACAGAACACAGAAGGCAAAGTACACACTCCTAGAAAAGGGGGGGAAAAAGTTTGCAACAGACTGAGTGGAAGAGCATTGTATCTCATAAATTTTACAGGAAGAATATTAGGCTTCTGTGGACTTGCTGTCCTTTGCTCTGTTCTGATGAAACAAATATCACCTATTTCTATTTCCAAGATATTTAAATGCTGACATATCTGATTTTCTCTTTTTCATCTGTCCATGTGATCTGATCCACTGCTAGCCATCACCTTATAACTATGTCTTCAGAAAAACAAACAAAACAAAAAACCAAACACCACACCCCCAGTGAAAAACCATCCAGTAGGCTGAATTCTAATAAGAATTCACTTTCTCCAGTTAATCCTCATATCCCTATCATGCAAAGATATGTACAACTCATAGCTTTATAAGTTCCTGAAAGATGTGCCCACACTGCAGCCATGATCACAATGTGACACAGGCACATCCACACTAAGTAGCTGGACACCAGCAGTCCAAGTACAGCAGGATGAAGCTCAGTTATTTACCCTGTTTCTGAATGTACTCAAGTGGTGCTTCAGATAAGAGAACATCTGATTTGATAAGCATTGAATTTGACACAAAAGACTAGTAACAAAATTAACAGAGGAAAGGAATAATGCTTCCTGCTGGCATCACATCATTAAGCCCAGATGCTATTATTATGAGAGAAACTAGGAATTATTATGAGGAAACTAGGAGCTAGGAATGCTAATAGAGGTGGCCAACCCATGTTGTGCTACTGCAGCAGGTCACAAGTAGCATCATAATTTTGTGCTCATCTATGGCTGTTGGAGGGGTCATTTAGCTACTTGTGAAACTATTCCCTCACCTCCTTAGGGAGACTGACCTGTGCAGAAGACCAGAACCACTCACTGTACCATATTGATTTAGGATTATTAGCTAATAATTAAAATACCCCAAGCAACACAGAACACCCCAAACAATGAAAACCCCTGACCAAACAAAAACACAAAGGAAATCTTTGGCAGCATTTAAACTTTCTTTCCATATAGTATAGTGCACTGAATGTTATTTAGGTGTTGTATTATGCGGCCTATCTAGGTGCTTTTTCTAATTCTTCACTTCGATGGCCACAATTAACTTTCCCTCTTCCAATTTAGTTTTACCAGTGAAAGCCCAGAAAGCTAACCCAAGTTGCAAAATGTATCTCTAATTCAGCCATATTACCAATTACTCCTTTAGTCATAACATGCATTATTTATCCTTAGAGTAATTACTTAAAGTGTCTTGAATTTTATTTACACAAGGAAAATTTTATCTCCAACTTTTATATCTCTTTTCATTTAGACAATCTTAAAATGTTAGGTCACCGGGAGCAAGATCAGACCAGAGATAACACCTGTATCAGAATCTTTGTGGCTACTTTAGGTTCTTAAAACATAATATTAGATCCATTCCCAGATAAACTATGTGTACGTGTGATGGAAGAGTAGTAAGCTAGTGGTCACTACTCCTTTGACTAGCCACCAAGTTTAGAGATACCGAAAACAGGAAATACAGAAAATCTCGACAGTTTCGTTGTAGCTGTAAGTGAGACCTGTGTAAACTATCTTGCCACCTTCACCTCTTTCTAATAAAAATTTGTGAAGGAATTTACCTCTGGGCTGCTATCTCTGGTATTTTGCCGATCTTTCTTCCCAATATTCTGGAACTTAATCACCCAAACTTCACTTAAAGTTACTATTTCAAAGCAGTTTAAAAGCATCAAAAATTATTTCAGTGCAACAGTAATTATCCAGTCATCTGTCATCTTGTTCTTTTCCATTAGCCATTCTGAAATATTGCTAACATGGGCAAACTTGTAGGTTCTCTAATTGTTGGAACAGTGCACTACATCATCAGGATTTTATATTTCATTCAAATACCAACAACATGGGTGTAACAATTTGTGCATTAGAAAACAATCTTACCCTTGCTTCCTCCCAAAATGCTTCAAGTAATTATTTGATAAGAGCATATCACATGGCAAAGGAACAGGTAGGAGAAAACTAGCTCTGTATTCTGTGCCTGACAAAGCTGTCCCCTAATGTGGGTGGCCAATAGGCAGTAGAATGGAATAAACAGCCTCGTGGAATAAAATGCTCTGCAGTCTCAAATTGTAGGAGCTGCTAGCTTTGTGAACCTGAATATGTATTAGGTAGAAGTTAGTTTATAATATGGAAAAGGTCACAAAATTTAAACAAACCTACACTGGAAATATTGTAGATAAATAAGGAGCTGAAATTTAACAGTAAACCAAACTCAAAACATTCTCACAAAAATCAGCTAGCAGTATGACAAGTATAAACTTTACAAACAACTTAAATTTAAGCACTTCAGTACTAAATCACAAAATCTGTAAGACTGGAAACCACTTGCTTTTGTCTCCAAAGGTGTCTTGTGGTCTGGCAGCATAGTTTGTGGGTAAGCACGTCAATTCTAATCTTTTGTACCACTCCTGTAATCTAGGTAACACACACAAGCCTTGCAACATCCAACAGGAAGCAGAGACAGCTGCTGTGTAATATATATAAATTGACTGTATGTACAAAGGGATAATGCATGCAATGCAGAATTTCAGCAGTTTATAAAACATTTAATTCCAATCAGTTTGAATAAGTAGCACACTACAAAGAACCTCCTTCTCTTTTCCCAGTGATTTATGTAGAAATTAGTAACAACTAGTTCAAGATTTATCTTTGTCCTTAAACCTCCACTGAAAGCAAACTTGTAACAGTCCCAAATTTCTATGTATTCTTTTCCAGGTACCGTAATGTTTAACTTCAGTACTACCTACTAGAAGTATGTCACAGTAAAAATGAACAGTAAAGATGTTTCGCTAAAGTTGCTTTCACTTAGCATTTAGTGTCTAATCAAAGGCAACTTTTTAAAAGTACCAGCGCTCTTTGTGCAGCCTGAAAGCGCATAACGCCAGTGTAGCAGTGTTTGTCTTCTCACATCAGTTATGTTACATCAGATAAAACACAACTGTAAGGTCAAGTGACAGAGTGTAGTGCTCAACAGACCTTATTTCTCATGTCAAAGATGGGGCAACCAAGCTGGTATACTGACTGATAAGAGTAGTAAAGTTGCTTCACGGAAGCAGCAGCCTGTCAAGGGCTGCACAACACACAAGCATTTTAGGTTAAAATCCTACTATGCCAGAAGTTGTCAAGAATGCTATAGAGAAAGCTTTTGAAAGTGGATGGGGGAAAAAAAAAATTAAGAAAATAAGAAAATGCAAGGTGGAAAGAATTCTTTTAATGAAAACATCAAATGGCAACGTGACACAAATTTCTGAAAAGGCAGAGTGCCTAAATCTAGTGCACAGTAAAAGTTCTGGGAAAATGTTTACCTCATAACTTCCATTTTTGTGACCATCCTCAAAATTTCAGCTTTTTACACTAGTTTCAGCCTTCAACATTTGTACCCAAAAAAGCAACTTAAGTCAGTATAAAACAGAGTGAGTGCAGCACTATTCTGACACCAAATATAGACAAGATTGCCAGGACTAGCTATTGGCTAACAAGAAACACTGCAGTCTCTCAATGCCCTGCCATTGTACATTAGCTGCTCTTTGAATACTGATAGGGCATGTAGAACTCAGCATTTTAGATAGTAATAAAAATTATGTTCATTGTTTTGATTCTGACCCATATTTGGTTACTCGAGTTAGTACTAAGATTTGTGTGTGAGTAAGATCTAAGATAGTGTGTATAGAGCAGAAGTCTACAGCAGAAGTCTTGTAACAATGTTCTTAAAGCTCCAGATTTTGTCTGTTTGCTATCAGGAAGTGTTCATCAAATACAAATTTAAGACCTACTGTGAAGAAGTCAATATACAATTCATCTTACCACACTACAGAAATTGACTGGTTAGGTATAATCAGGCAGAACAAGCCAAAAATCCAATATAGTAATTCCATTTATAGCTATTTTACCTCATTCGAAAGGTAAGAAAAAAGGCATTATCTTTCACTATTTATCTTCTATATTTACTAGCAACGTGCCTCATCAGTTTAGTTTTGGATGCCACAGTACAGGCAGTTTTACTCAGTAACAGAAACACAAAAACTTGAATTTACTATAAGCAAGTCTTATGACATGAGCTGAAGACTGACTGTAGCATTACTATTCCTAGATGAGTAATAGAAGTAGCTGAAATGTATTCTTTAGGCTGTAAGCTGCATCATATTTAAGATGCATTCAAAATTTTGAGCTCAGAAAAGGAAGATCAAAATTATTTCAACAAGTATACTCAGATTACAACAAAAATAACTTGTTGGAAGTTTTTAGAAGTATAAACACAAGTTTTAAAAATTAAAATTAGTAAGCTGAAATTGTACATAGAGAATTCTGATACATAGCTGATTTAAGTTACCACACTGGAATGGATGAGAGAAACATCTTACATCTGAGGATCAAACTTTCCTCCATTACAAACTCAAGAGGTATCACTGCAGCAGTAGCCTATTCCACCTGTAGTAACATCACCTCACCACCCCACACCTTTTAGTGAAGAGGATCCAGCTTTAGATCCCAGGCTGTTTTCTGGTGCTCATATTGGCGTTCTAAGGTTTGTCCTGAACACAGCTACTAGCCTGGTTTGCAAACACTAATGGGGCAGTAGAATGCAACTGTGCAATTAGGATGAATCATGCTGTTGCTGTATCTTGGTACCATCACAATCTGATGGATCGTATCACAGAACTGAATTAATAGCACCTAGCTCCCCCAGGTTCCACTGATACAGGCACACACACTCAGATTTCTGGCCACAGATGTGAAATAGCGTTTTATCAGAAAGCCAGAATATGGACTTGTCTTGCAGTTCCTTATATTCAATATATAATTTGCCCATTATCTTGTTGCAACCCTCAGATGAAAAGCCTGCAATTCTTCTGATGCAAAATTCTGTAAAAATGCAGTACCAGAGAGAAAAAAGTTCAGTAAGTGGAATCAACATTACTGGCCACAGAATGACATTTAATCTTATTTTACACACATCCATCCCACACCTGCCTTAAACTAACTTCTGCATTAATTTATATCATTTTAAAGCTCCACAAATACCATGTATTAGATGGTAACTACGCAGTCACCAAGAACTCTATTCCTTTACCGATGCCTTTTACATATTAACCAGTTGGGAGGTTGTGGTCAGCATGTCACATACACCATCACCCTATCTTCAGGAAGATGAGTGTGCAAATTCCTAACGCTTTTCTCAGGTTTTGCAGAAGTAGAATAAAAAAGCAGCTAACCAAAAAGCAAAGAACATGGCCATTAATGGATCTACACATGAAAACACCTCAGTGCAGATCTAAAACAGTTGGGTTATTTAATTCGTATTGACGAAATTACAGTAATCCTAACATTTAGCAGTTGAGGCCAAACATTTTCATCTCTCCTTACTGCAATTATATTCAGACGTTGCTGTTTCAGCAAGCAAAGTTCTTTCCTTAGCAGCTATGTTAATACAAGACTTATTTATTAGAACAAACTTACCTGTACGTACTACATATATTAACCTTGCATTACCTCAAAATCAGCTCAGATTGTGGTGCCTGAAGTAAAAGCTTTCCTTCAATGATTTTTATTTTAAAAAACAGACAAATAGATATGCAACCATAAGGGGGAAGAACAAAAGAAGCCACTAGCAAAAATGGCTTCCAGGCTTTAAGAAGCTCTATGCATGGGATCGTTCATGAATGCTGCCAAGGTAGAACTTGTCTACTTCAAAGCAAGTTTCTTCCTACCATTTTTATTTGTCCTAAAACAAAATGCTTTCCTATACTGTTTACTTACTTTGGAAGTTAAAATTGAACTGTAACAAACCACAGGTGTAGAAGAGGAGAGTGCTCTTCTACATGGAATTCCTCAAACTCTGCTACTGTTGAAATTCATATTCTCCCTAGCTGGTACATTCTTTCAATCCAACTGAAGCATTCATAAAGATTTGTCTCGGAGTAACTGTTAGGAATCACTAGTATTACTCACAAGTATCATCTTCATTCCAACCTGTACATTATCAGCTTATATACATCAAAAACATACACAATTGTATATCTTCATGAGAACTGAACTGCTCAGCCAGGCATATGACAAATGCTTGTATAAATTATGCAACAGCTTTCCAACAGTAATTCTACTTTTCCACCAAAGCAGTGGTTGCTTACCTTCTAAACCTACACTCAGAAGAGGAAAATGCCAATGCAGAGCCTTATTTATTTGTAATGCAAAATAAATATCTGGCTTTCTGGAAATTCTGCAAGCAACTTACTTTCTTGTAAGGTACCAAGCAAGCTAATCACTGTCCTTTAATGGAAAAAGCCAGGTTATTGATTTTAGATTTGTTTTTAAGTGAGCTTAATGATTGCTAAAGGTGCTGGACTAATGGCCACTAGAGACTATCCTCAATCTATAACATAGAGAGCATTCCAAGATCCTGAACTATGTTATAATTCTCAAGGGATTGGTCTTAAAAGGTTGAGTCTGCTAAGACTGTTATGAAAACACTATCTACACTTAAATAAAGAAAGGATGTGTTTAACAGAAGCAAAAAGGTAACAAATAATTAAGTTGCATTGCTCTATGACTTTAAGCAACACTGTCAGAGCTGAGTAGTGGAAGACGCATGGAAAGAGCAGCAGAGTACAACACAGCACATTGCACACAGTGACTATTAGGTAAAGAGATTTCTTCACAAGGCAGGATGAACTGAAACGAGCCAGCAAGCATGGGAGTTACATAAGCCATTTCAGGACCTTCTGATTTTTTTAACTAACAAAGTTACTACAACTATTAGAGCACGGAAGTTTGAAGACAAATTTCATAGGTTGAAGGTTTTGGCAGTTTAAAGCTCAAAAATCTGTTAACTGATATTAAGCAAGCATCCTTTTTCTTTTTAAGCAATCTCAGTTTACAACAACATAAAATTCATCCTCACAACAGCAAGAAACAATAAAATCACCAGTATAACTATTTGGACTACTTGACTTGCACAAAAGCAGCTTATTTTCTCACTAAGTTAGCCTTAACATTTGTAGCAAAGCCATAAAGGGGCTTATTTTCATGCACACAGCTCCAAATGCAGTAAATGCTACAGTGAAATATGATTAACTCATGAAATTTAAGGAAAGCATCAAGGTGAGACATAAATGCTGACCTCATTCAATGTTAAGCCATACAAGTAAGCATTTTTTTTGCTCTTACATCCAAGGATAAAAGTATAAAAATTACTTTTGTTGCATTCATTGACAAAATCAGGTACTGAAGTTGTACTCCTAGATAAGCAGAACTTGCTACAACATAAGAGATAGGAAAAAAAGGTGCAAGTGATTAGAAACAGTAGTATTTTATCACTTACCTCATGATGCAGCTCAGCTATTTGATCTTTCAGTTCTCTGATGTACTGGTTAGAATCAGATTTATTAAGCTGCCCTTGAATTTTCCCTTCTTCTTTCTGTTTTAGTAAAAAAAAAATCTTATTAAAATTATTCATTAATATGCTGAATTAAAAACAAACAAACAAACAATTTATTTTAACTGCCTCCATTTTTTTGTCACGAACCAAAGCTATTCACAGATACCATCCAGCATTTCTCATCTGGCTGAAGTTACAGTAGGCATCTAGCAGCATCAGTGACCAAGTTGACCCACTCAGTACCAACCATGGTACAGGAAGGATGCTATGGAGGAGCAAAAAAAAACTAACAAAGCTTCACAGGTGGAATTCACATCCAATGTACGTGAGACAGCATATGCAATTTCATAAAGGATCCCTACAGAACTATCAATAGGAGCATATCTTAGTGCACATCATTGTCACTATTAAAATGTTTTCATTCAAGAACAAGCAATTAACCTTTGTTTCCAAGTGACAAGTAAGCAAAACATGGTTTTTCCTTGCAATGTAGGACATGAGTCAAAACATGCTACACAGAAGCTTTTTCTCCCCTAAAAAAAAGAAAAGTTTAATCACAAAATATTGTGGTATTTATCATATAGGAGCTTCAGACAGCATTAAGTGAAGCTACATCCCCTAGAAACAATGATGTGAGGTAAAAAGAACAGTTGGCAAGTGAAAAAAAAAAGAAACAAACCAGAAATTAAAAGGAACATGAGATTTCCATCATTTGTCTACCAAGTACAGGTTCTAAATTTCAAGATGCACATAAAGGTATCATCTACACTTGGTTAACTTTCAGCCTGTCTCTACAAGGGAATCAGGTAGTGACAGGACTAGGGGGAATGGAGCTGGAGGTGGGGAGATTCAGACTGGACGTAATGAGGAAGTTCTTCACTATGGGAGAGACCCTGGAATGGGTTGCTCAAGGAGGTGGCTGGGGCCACATCCCTGGAGATGTTTAAGGCCAGGCTGGATGAGGCTGTGGGCAGCCTGATCTAGGGTGAGGTTGAAACTTGATGATCCTTGTGGTCCTTTCCAACCCTGACTGATTCTATGAATCCTAATGTGACTGCAGCCAACTTGGCAGATCTGAGCTATATAACCACTCTCAACAGAGAAGGCAGCCCATGTTTTCAGCTTGCTGCTATTAAGTTATGAGCATCTTTGATTCTGTTTTCCCATCTGAGTAATTTCTGAAGCAGCCACAAGCTTTAACAGACAGAAATACCTTTATTTTATATCAATCTGTGTCTTGACTGCAAATCCCACAGTACCATTATATTAGAGAAATACAAATACAATGGGTATATCTGGTTTTTTTCTCCCTGTAGCTAATTTTGCTGAAGTTTTAATTATACTTGAAGAAAGCTACCAGGCAAGTTCAAGATCAATTACAAATAGAATTTAAATAATTTTGAGTGAAGTGCATCCATTAATCCTAAAAGCTTTATTATATAAATTCTGTCAGGACATCCATCTCAAATATCAGACAGAAGAATCCTAGGACATTAGGGGAAAAGAAAATACATCACCTTCCAAACCCCTTTCCTGCCTGAATAGAACAATCCTGAACACTGTCAGTGTCGGCAATCTCAAAGCAATTTCTCTAATTTTAGATTTCATTTTTCTTTCAGCAAAGTATGGATTGTGCTACTGGAAAAAAAAAAAAAATTGTCATATTCACTATTAATTTAGAGAATTTGCAACATGGAGGCAGATCCTTTAGTATAAAATTCCATATTGAATCTACTTTCCAAGGCAACTTCATGACTCGACTTCATAAAAAGTATTAATGTTAAAAACATTAATTGTTCCTGTCCTAAATAGCATAACAGATGCCCCAAACCCATTACCTTTGCCTACAAGGCTGACTTTTGATATTGAAGAAACCAAAGCAGAAGCAACATAACCTGTAGACTAAAATAATAATGCTGTTCACATCTGTGTATAGGAAAAGCTTCACTGACATGAGAAGCTAAGATTGCAGACAAGGCAAATGACCTCATCCGCTGTGGAAGCAGGAATATATGACAGAAATGCTTGCCTACATCTTTTCCCTCTGTTTGAAAACACGGCTTTTCCATTTCAGCCTTTTGTTCTGTAGACAAGAAACTAATATATAACCACACACTACAGTATCAAAAAACAAGAGTAAAGAAAAGTTGTACCATAAATGGATGGCACAGCACTTTTAAAATGAAAGTGTGATAAACAGCTGAGCAAACGTTTAAACTGAGTTCACAAGAGGACACGATCAGGCATTCCCAAGACAGTATAAACTAACAGCAGAAGCAATAACATTTACTAGCTTAAATTCGGCACTGCACAAATAGCTGAAAGCTATTCCAGTATACCATATTGA
This sequence comes from Psilopogon haemacephalus, assembly GCA_013396835.1. Lineage (NCBI taxonomy): Eukaryota > Metazoa > Chordata > Aves > Piciformes > Megalaimidae > Psilopogon > Psilopogon haemacephalus. Next base: position 1,545,903 of record VWZI01014441.1, read on the forward strand.
GAGTCATACACATTTGTTATATTTAAGCAGGTTTACTTTTACCTTTTGTTCTATAAGTAACATCGTAAAATTAATGCAGATATCAGAGTAACCCGGCATGCACATTTGCTCATGGAAGAACTGACTTAGCTTTCACAGCTCTTTCAGCAGCTTTATTGCTCTCCTCAGAACACATTCAAGGACTTTCACGCCCATGAAATTGTGAGGCCCAGAACTGCACAGAGTACTTCAGATGAGGCTGCATTATAAGTTACTGAAGAGCCTCACTAAGATGAGAAAAATTAAATAGCTTTCACATAGCTTGAATTAAATTAATTTAATGCTTCTGTTGTAGCATTTACTTCAGTAAGAACCAAGACTTTCATTCTGCATTGGTTTTACATTGTGATTGAATGTTTTTATACTACTGTGCATGACTAATTTTGTATTTCTGAAGAAAACACTCAGATCAATGTACTGATGCACAAGTGAATGTTAAGACTCCACTTCCAATTTAGAAGTCTTAAAAGTATGAACATCACACGTTTTAAAAGGAAATAGCATAAGCAATTAGTAATCTCTCACCTTTTTTTTTTTTTTAAACCTAAGATTATAGACATAGGATGGGGGTTGTTGACTTGGGCTTTTTTTCAGGGGGAGCACTACTACAGAAAATTTGTGTTATTTGGGAAAGTCATGACACAAGGAAGAATAGCTAGTCTTCATGCAAATAATGGCTGTTTTAAGTCTAAAATTAATACACAGCAAAAAAGTCAGATAACCTATCAATAAGCAAAGTGTGAGTATTATCAAAATAGGCAAGTAAAGCAAGTTAGCCAACTCTGAAATCGAGGCATTTTGTTTACAAACTCCCCACAGTCCTATGTCAATAGGTCTCTACATCCATTTTCCTGGGTTCCTGCTTCTCCTTGCTGGCACCACTGCAGTGCTTGCCTACTCTTCCCAGAAAGGTTTTGGAAAAAATAATGCCAGTTGGTATTATAACTTAGAGGTACATCATCTCCGTTTCACTGGGTTTGAAGATTAAAAATTCTTCCCAGTCTTATCATCTCTAACAGATCAGCTGCAGCAGCATTAACAGGGCTGAAAACCCTATACTGGAGAAATACACAGCCCTGTGGCCTGGTATCACCTCTGCCAAAGCAAAAGGTACTTGTAACAAAGCAGCCGGTACACAATCCAACCTCCTGCTTCAGAGATTCTGTATAGAAAGTAAGTAGCATGGCCAGTAAAGCAGGAAATGAGCCCTACAGACAAAAAAAAAAAAAAAAAAAAGGCTTCTAAACCAGAACTCTTAGGCCCCTACAGTTTCAGAAGCTCTCACCTCTTTCATCCTGCTCTGAAGTACTAAGGTGCTCATCTGCATACCAAGAATTACACTGATTGCTCCGGTTTCCAAAAATCTGCTTTTTAGAATTAGGAATTATTAGAAGTTGAGATTCATAGGTGTAGTGTCATGTTTAAAGCCTCCTTCATTTGGCTTTCCAAGAAAAACAGCTTTTCTGCAGCTTCAGAAGAGGCAACAACTAGTCTCAAGAAACACACTTGATGCCTGTTGAGAACTACTGAGCATGTGCAGACCTCCTAAACAATCGACATAGGACTGATCAGCTGGCAACACAAGGACAGACTGCTTCAAAGAGTGCTGATCTTAAACACCTGAAACCATTACTGTATGGTACACCCAAAAATCAAGTGTAGTAGTTATGGCAAAATGAAGTTTAAATAGCAAATAAATCAATCACTGAAAGCCACCTGGAACACACTGCAGGCCTTAAGTCTGCTTTTGCTGCTTGACCAGTGCCTAAGTTTAAGATACAGATCAATCAATGCAATCAGAATTCCATTTCTGAAACACACTAGGGTAGAAAAAGAAACGTGCATCAAGAAGAAAATAAGCCATTTTTAATAATAAGTGAAGAGTGGCCTTCACTTTAGTAACTGCTAATTTAAACACACAGAAAACCAAGCCCAGTGGTTTTAAAGGTAACCAAAATACAGGCACACCAGATGATACGCTGTTACCTGAGAAACAGCAACCACCTTCACAAAAGGTGTCTACAGGGTTGGACATTTTCCTTACACCCTTAGCTTGATCTCTTCCGATTTACTAATACTCACTTGCTAACAATCCGCCTTAGCCTCTTTTCATGGGAGGCTTTAAAATTCTTACTCTGGGGCAAAAGACACTGCATTAAAAATGTAAATGAAGTTTATTCAGAAGGGTAAGTGTGGTAACTAGTGCCCTTTCAGTGACTTTACAGTGACTCATTCTACACTTTCAAAAAACACATCACTAACATCACACACCACTATTGATAAGACTAAAAAAGTTTCCTGTAATTTGGAAAGATGGAAACAATTTCTTCACTCAACAGTCAGCACTTGGAAAAGTTATTAAACAGAGGTCATAGAAAGGCTTCCTTCTAACGAAACAGTGCTAAAAGTTTAAACTGTGGGGGAGAGAATTAGCATAATCATGGATTTCCTTTCCAGTTGTTGTCAAAGCAGTTTTGACATGGTTAGATAGGGTAAATGTAACAAAATTCTCCGAATCTGCCCGGAAACACATCAAGAGGAAGTGATGTTACCCCCTGCTCCAAATCAACTTAGCAAAGAATGAATTCTTATAGATAGTTTTAGCTTTTAAATGACTCAGACCTAAAAGCAGATTTCTGTATTACAAGTGTGGTCTGCACCTCTTCAAACCAAACCAGCCATAGGATTAAAGAAGATGCTACAAGTAACCAGCCTGAACAGAAATGGAGGGAGAGAGATGAAATTAAATTAAATGCAGAGCAGTTGTGTCATCTCTGCTTTCTCTGCCTGCCTACACTTCCACTAGCCTGGGGCTTCTTACCCTATCCAGCTGACTGACTCTAGCTTTTACTGATTTAATCCTGCCTGAATTTCTCTTATTTAGTCGGTGCTTCCTTCAGCTATTGCAAAGAAGGCAAAAGAAAAAAAAATCCAGCACAAAACACAACAACAAAACAAAAAACAACCTAGCAAGTGACCAACAGGACTGCCAATGCAATATGCAATCAGAAAGAATTCTTGCTATTAGGTCACAAGTGTAGCAAAGCTTAGTAAACATTTTTTTGCAGCTTTAGGAAAGCACATACAAGCAAAAAGCAACAGGGTTTTACAGGGTTTTAAAGGCTGGTAGTAAAAAGTTAAAATAATTTGCTTACTGCAGTTTGAAGCTTATCAGGCCTGTTCAGCTAAAATAAGAAAGACTAATTCCTGAAGAAACAAACTTGAGGTTTTCCTGATTAACTATAGATATACAGGGAGACAGTATTCCCTAGCCATGGCTGTCTACATCTCACAAAATGATGGGACGAAAGGGATCAAACAGTGCATGTAGTAGTTTGGTCAAAACAAGTCATTTAGCTATGGCATTGAAGCCTCTAACCTTTGCAAGAAAGCAGAACATATCCTGTTAAAGAGAACAGCTTCTCCCCTACATGGAGGTACAAAAACCAGTAGCCCAGTCATCCAAAAATCCATCTTTGACTTAATTTCCTCAAATGTCCTCCTCATGTTCCAGAAGAATGCTAAATCAGTCATGTTTGCTTCCCAGTGGTTTTATAAGCCAAACTGGCAAGTGAGAGAAAACAAAGGCTAACAAAATAAACATTCATTTATACATAACTTCAGGGTTTTCATTTGTCATTTTTGGAGCTTAGGTATATGCAACATAAGTTAAACTTCTGTTACACTTAAATCTCACACTGTTTTTGCTGAGGTACAACTCCTGCATTTCTTTTGCTTAAGTACAGCCATTATCACTAGCTAGTGTATAGCCAAAGCTTAGCATTAGGAAATGAATGCCTTAAGAATATACCAAAAAAAGCTTCCTAATATCATCATAAACTGGCATCTTGCTGACATACTTCATCTACCATTAAAGTTCTGTCTCCTTCTCCCTCTATCACTACTACTAACCAAAATGAAAAGTGACCCAGAAACTGTGATTTAAATCTAGCATTTGTGTAGTGTCAGACCAGTTCTTATGTGGGAGTAGTGATACTCTGTAGAAAATTTAACACCAGCGTCTTGCACCTACACTTACATGAGCATTTAAAAGAAAACTGCACAATTTAGGTTAAGTGTTGCTATGGAACATGTGGACCTGGCAGTGAATCCCTAGAGCTTCTTAGAAAAGCACCATCCCCCTCAAAAGCGGGAAGGTTATGTGGCAAGTTTACTTCCTCCTTTCATCTTTATCAGCTTTGAAACCATATGACAAGCAGACCTATTTGTGATGCTGGGCGTTAAAAGCACAATTACTTTGAGACTAACACCTATGCTCCAGGAGTAGCTAAACGTATTTCTAGTATTAAATATTGCATTTAAAAGTCATTAAACCCTTAAAAAGCCCTCTGCTCCTCACAAGGTCACAGCAATTCCAGTGACAAGCTGAATGGAAGAGAATGGGAGGCAGCTCTTTCGCCGATGATAAAGTTATCTAGAGTTTCAATTTCCTGAAAAAAGTAATTTTTGTTTAAGGTCTATCATCAGCTGCACATTTTGTATTTTAAAAGCTTTCTGAGTTAAGGTTTTCCTACTCCACTATTACTTCATTTTGGTACAGGAGTTTCAAAATCATTTGAGCAGTAATATAATAAAAATGAAGTTTTGATTTTAAGTTCCATATTTACTGGCAAAACACACTGGTAAAAAACACTTATTTGCTTACTGAATCTTACCAAAAAACTAAGTCACAGACAAAAGTGACTAGAGTCTCAAAAAAAAAAAAAAAAAAAAAAAAAGGAAATTGGCACTAGAGGATTAATTTACTTTTGTTTTAAATCTCTTTATACAGCTAGCACTCCAAATCTGTATTGCACAACTAAAACAGTTGTATTGCAGAGTAGTGTAAATTTGAGATTGATAGTTTACCAAAAGCCTAAAAGGGCAAAGTCATTTAATTAGAAACATGAACCATGGCTGCAGGATGACTTCATACTCCAGACATTCTAATTTGTGCAGAAAATCAAGCAGCTGATGAGAATACAAATCAAGAAATCATTACCAAGTAATCATCTAAGAACACCCAAAAATGGGAATTTGAAATGCACTGTAGTAGGAAACAAAAACAAAGCCACATAGAATATGAGAAAAACGGAAAAATGTAAACTAAAGATTGCATCACGCAAAGTAGTAATTGTGAAAAGGAAGGAGAGGTGAAGTGGATAAACAACTGAACATGAGCCAGTGCAATACCATGACAGACCAGGGACAGTGTAATCTTCAGATGTAGCAGCCAGAGACAAGAAACAGATTATGTTCCTGCACTTAACTTCTTTATCTGTCTCATGACAAGATACAAAAATCTGCATGCAGTTCTGGCACCCATAATTTAAGCAGAAATATGGAGAGTGAGTAGGAAACAGGTATAAAATGATTAAGTGCTGATGAGCTGATGAGTCAAATGTCAGAAAACCAAATCAGATGTATTTGTGTGGAAAAATGAACATACTTCTAAATGGGTGACAGCTATCAGGAAAAAAAACAAAAGGTCATTACAGGATTCACCATTTCTTCATTTCATAAAATTAACACTAAAGTACTTTTTGGGAGAAGTGTATCAATCAACCAGTAGAAGCAAGATGACTTTTAAAGTCTGCACTAAAATAATGCAAAATGAACACTAGTCACTCACCTACAAAATCAGTGTTTGAAGTAAATAATAAAGTTTAAAGGTTAAGTCAAAAGGTAACATACAAGTAGCTACTCAGCTACTCTTGTTATCTTACTAGACAACAACAAATGATTCATATGCAATACTTACTGTACTTATCCAAGTATTTCTAACATACAGATCACAGCATAATGTGATTAAAAGAAATATATTTCTCTTTCAATAATTTTAGTGTCTGCTGTGCTAGCAGAAAAACAAAGCAAAAATTCTTTATGCTAGCTCCATTAAATTTTTTAGTACATTCCATGTATGAAGAGATTAAAAAGTTGGAAGTAGTCAAGAGGAAGGCTTTGACACAATACAGTAACATCATCACTTTGAAGGAAACCACAAAAAAAACTCTAGAGATTAACTAAATTATGAATAATTCTAAATTATTAATAATAATCAAGAAAAACTTTGCTTATAAGGGCAGCAGAATTCAGACAGGACAACAGCATACAAGTGTGGACAGAACAGATTGCAGTTAAGACATCATGATTTTTCAAAGTCAAGAAATGAACAGTCATTTTGGGTTCTCTCATCAAGGGAGAAGTGACTTCATGGGACAGTGAAAGCTCCAAAAGGAACTGAAAGCATTAGGAACAACACAGAGGCCAAAGGATGCATCTTCGGATCCTGCAGTGACATGGTAGGAGTAAGTAACATTTCTGGTTTCAAAATTACATAAAGGCAGTAAGTTTTACAACAAATCACCCAATATTGGTCATAGCAGAAGAGTATGGCTGTTGGCATCAAAACATGTGCATTTATTTTTTAATAGAGAATGCTTTCCATTTCATCTATTAATTAGTATAAACTGCCAATTACAAGACAAAAAACACACACAGAAGTCAGAGTAACCTGTAGCATGGGTACAGAAGTACCTATTAACAGCTCACACTTCTGCCCAAAAGATAGACTTAAGGCCTTTGCACATAAAAGGAGGCACATTCAGCAATGTAGCATTATGCAACTTTGCATGGTGTCTTGTATTCACAATAGGTTCATATGGAAAGAGAGTGGAAGGAAAAAACTCCACAAAGTACAAAAAGTAATCAGTGTAAAGTTACATATTTAATGCACCGCTTGTTACCTGGATTTCTAACTCAGCAATATGCTGTTGGAGTTCAGCGACAGCTGCGATGCGGTCTGCCTCACGGAGTCGCACTGCCATCACTTCTTCTTTACTCTGAAAGGAGTCATAGATTGAAGCTAACAAATAATATCAGTCTCAGCTGATAAAAGACTGTGTACTGCTGACACCCAAAATCATGCAGGTGAAGAAAACTTGATACGCTGCGCTGCTGGTTATCATACTAGAGGGTATTCGCTAAAGAAATCAAATTGTATTTTAACTCAGAACTGTGCAATCGTCTAGTACTGGTTATAAACTATGATAATGTTCTAAAAGTAATCAATGTACACTTGAAAACGTGTCAGTTTCCAGGTCAAGAAAACAGCTCTCTCCTGTTCCAGAAACATTATCTTGTAAATTAAGGAGGAGTATCAATGTAACTAAAAACAGTGTTGATTTCAACTTTTGACTTTATACATAAAGAGTACAGCTACAGCAGAGTTATTTTATCATTCTCTGTCTTAAAAAAAAAAACAAACAAAAAACCCAAATATTTTCACCTTCACTTAACTCTAGCTAACTTAGTCACAGTATACAGCAAAGATTTGCAAGACAGTTTAAAAAAAAAAATCTAATACCTACAATCAGATTTCTGGTATAAGTTTAACCTATAAGTTCATCTATAAATGACAGACAATGAATTTGTATAAGAGAATGAAATTTTCTTACTTCTGTTTTATAAGGCAAGTCCTCAAGACTTCAGAGCACAAAACAATTAATATTATATTGTCAGCAGCTTGGTACCACCAGAGAGAAATAGTGATAGATACCAAGTGAGCAATCTTTTTAGCTAGAATGCAAATAATGCTGTTAAAGACACAGACAAGGTTGAAGTACATCTACTATTACGGCAGGCTAGTGTAACTTCATAAACTGCAGCTACCGTAAAATAGCTGCAGTGTTTCAGTTATTGTAACACGTGTTTCCAACTGACAGTACTGAACTAGATGTCATTAGACAATTTCATTGTGACTGTACTGAATATGCTGAATTTTATCCATAGCAGCTACTTGAAAATGTGCTGGTTTAAGAAAGATTCCTGTAATGAAGGTACATCATCTACAGGATCTAACTGACTGCATTTATAATCAGTGGAGTCCATTTCGGAGGAATCCATCATGTGCCAACTACTGTTGCTAAACTCTGATGCATGATTGCTTGAATGAAGCCAAACCCACAAGTCCACAGGATTGCATGTATTTAACTGAAAGCTAAAAGGACAGACTGGCTTAGTTTGACCTCAGTATTCAAGACAAGTCAGTAGCATTGCTCTAGATGGCACTGATGCCATCTGAAACAGAGTTGATAGGGTGGGGAAGACTTGGGAGGAGGCACAAATGTTATGCTGCAAATTCTTTAGCAAAACTGATTAGAAAGATAAGTGCTGTGTTTGAAGAAACAATTTGAAACATTCTGTGTATATTTTTTAAAATAATACATAAACACCTTCCTAAATAGAATCACACTTGGAATTAGAAGTTTACTTTTGTGGGACCACAAAGCAGCACCTGTGTCAAAATCTCAAATAACTTTTCCAAGATGGTAAATTCAAGATGATATTGTCTAATCAGTAAAAGAAAGTGTTGGTTTTCCTGCTTTACACTGCTCGTTCAGAACACAATTCTATCCAACAACAGCAGATGAGGCTAGAAAGTATATAAACAGTAGCACACAAGTAGTCTATTCATAATGCTATTTACCTTGCATTCAATCTCTGCTTGTCTACGTTTTGCTTCGTTCAACTGAGCAAGAAGTCCTTTGTTCTGTGCAGACAGATACTGTACTTTCCCCTGTAAGTTGGTAACCTCTTGCTCTGCCCTTCGTAGATGGTTACTATTGATCTGATTCTGAAATTCATGGAAAAGAGGACAGGAAATGCATATTCAAGAAAAATCTTTGACATTAACTTCCTGAAGTCTGACAATAAAGACTATAGCTCACTTACTATATATAGTAAATGGTATATATTTTATAGCATATAGAGCGTATGTTTTTCCTATTAAAATAAAAAACCAAACACCAAAACTTCTCATGAAAAAGTGTTCAGAGTTTTCTATGTGTAATCAGAAAAGTTCACATGACATTTAATTTCTAACCTGGATAGTCAATTTGTTTTTAAACAGATGATTCATTGTAAAAACATTACTATACAGCTTTTGTGCATCTGTTTTTCCAGTCCCTTTCTTAGGCAAAGATGATCTTGTATCCTAAATACAAGGTGAACTTGTATCCTAAATATGGCAACAAGCTGACGTATCCAGGAAACATCCCGTTCATCAGAAATACATACAGATTTCTCTGTCCAGTGAATTCCTGAAAGCAACATAGCACCTTAATTAAGATCTATGCATTAGTACCAGTCACACCATTTTTATGGAAGCCATGCATAGACCAACACAACATGAAAAGCAATGCATTTCTATAAAAATGATAGCTGAACAGCGTAAGCACATACGAAGACTTGACCCATAACACAGAAGTGGGAACTACCCAAAGGTCTTGTGACTGTAATGTGTCATCCAGACAGCAGCATACCTATGCCCCCTACTGATTAAAACCCCACATAGCTGGGGAGAAAGCAACAGAATAGAAGTTAACACCAGTAAAACAGTACTGACTGACACTTTAGTTTTAAAAGTTAAGGCGAGAAGAAACTTTTATTCAGACGGTATAGAAAAAGTGATGCCTCTGTCAGAAATAAGCCACTGTATGCCTTGCAGTTAATTCATCTCTCCAGCAGCACATCCTTACGTGCTCTCCTTGTTTTTGGAATTGCTGAAGCTTGTCAAGTTAAGTTTGTTCGTCTGTTTAGCCTTTTGGACTTCAAGGAACCCTTGCACTCAGCAGGTATTTAATGGAAAGATCTATCAACAGATTGACCAAAACCCCTCAATCAATAGCATTGTGCTTCTTGATTCAGTTGAAAGCTTCCTAATATAACATGAACTCAATTTTAGTGCCATATAATACCAGATTTGTTTGATTAACAACAACTTATATCCTAGTTTAAAAAAAAAAAAAAAAAAAAAAAAAAAAAAAAAAAAAAGTTTA
>VWZI01014441.1:1556024-1648408 GCA_013396835.1 Psilopogon haemacephalus
AAAAAAAAAAAAAAGATCTTGGCAGACAAGCTACTTTTGCGTTTTCTGAAAAAAAATCTCAGCAATACTTCCCTTCTCTGACATGTGAAAGGTAAAGCTTTTGACAATAAAGTTAATTATCTGACAACATGAAGCTGTTTTGTTGAAAGTCCACAGTTTTTAGTGACCAGATTCACAACCTCAGCAAATAAAGGCAATTTCACCAGGGAAAAAAAAAAAACACTGCCGCTTAGAGAATTAGAGTTACTGTTGTCAGAATAATCAATGAGGTTTGTGAAATTTAAAACATCAGTTACAATTTCAGGAATTAACACGCATTCATAGATTGTACCAAGTAGTCCAAATGAGAAATCAAAAAAGCTCAGTCCAGGAAAGACTAAGAAAGACACAGCAAAGTAATTTGGACTGTAGGCACTACTCTCCCTTCTTGTCTAACAGCATTTTTTAAAGGTGCATTTTGGAACTAAATCCATACGTTCAGACAATTTAAAAAATATCATCAGATAGCTACTATTTGACACCAGTTTGCCAGCATTCAGCCTAACTCACATATCCTAGTGTTCAATACCATACCTGTGTTTCCATCTCCATCATTCTTTGCTTGGTCTCTTTCAGTTCAGCCTGAGTTTCTGCTTCTCTCAATCGGACTGTCATGAGCTCATCCTGTAGCTCATTCACTGCGTTTTTTCTGGGAGGATCTTTCCATCTTCCAGTGGTGCGAGCCAGATGACGCTAAAAACACCGAACAAAACCCCATGCCATTGCTGATAACGCCTGAATCTTTCCTGGTGCTACCCTATTTAATTTAAGATCTCAGGATTATACAGGGGACATAGTGCCAGGTTTCCGGTTTCCCAGTGCTTGTTTGTCCTAAACACTAGGAAACCGTGGAAACTTACCAGTTAAAAAATAGATAATTAAAACACTGAAGATAGTAAATTCCAATTAGAGTAACTCAATTAATGGCATGTCTATCCAGAAATTTTTGCTTCATTTCTAACCCTTACTAACATCTAGTGAAGCAACAGTACTTACCAGATACTTCCTTTCTACCAGAATGGTTAGCTAGTAGCACAGGCTCTTTGCTGTCAACTAAGGAGCAATTTCTAACATACTTTCCAAATAAAATTCCTTGTGGCAGCTGCATTTAAAGGTTTTCTCACTTCAGCAGGTTGATACACAATCACTAGTTTCTACTTGATCTCTGCATCTCCTTTTGTAGTATTTTGCTTTATCATCATTCATTGGGAAAAACAAACAAACAAGAATCAAAAAGTCCCAAACAAAACAAAGACACTAAAAAAAACCCCAACAAACACACCAAACCCCACAGTTGCTGAAAGCTTACCTGCCAGTGTTCCTCCAAGTATTTGACTTGCTGTCTTAGTTCTTTCAGACCTGTCAGAGCTTCTGTTTCTCTTAATTTTACTGCAATCAGTTCTTCATGTAGCCTAGCAACATTTTCCTCATCAGGCAGAGTGCTGTTTCTCTGCAACAAGGACAGGCAATTTACTGAAACTGTGCTTAGCAAGACCCTCCCCAAGAACACAGACATGGAATTATAACATTACTAATCAAACTTTCTGAACTACACATTCCATACAAAATAAAATGCCTCAAAAACCTAAATTCCTGGGTATAGCAAGAGTATGTAAGTACCACCCAACTGTCATGTACAGGAAAAAAAAAACCAAAACAACAACACATTGACAAGTTAGCTTTAAGTATTCTGAGTTCCAGGTTTCCCAGATTGTATCCCTAACAAAGTATTATTTGCATCATTTTGCACACATTAAAAATATGGAGAGTAATGTGAAAGATTTTGAGCCAGTTGATATTTTATTTAAAGTAAATGAGGAACTGAAATAATACCTGTAGTTCTAAGTTTTATTTAGGCTTACAGGAAAAAATAAATGGAAATCATTTTTTTCAGATGTAGCTCATATGCCTTTGAAAAGGAGAACAGGTATGTTGACAAAAATGCATCCATTAATATTTCTAAGCAGTAGTCAAGAAGAGGTCTTACAGATGAAAGTACAGGAATGTTTAAAAAAAAAATACATGAGGAATAAGACAAATTAGAGACAGACAAACTGAAAAACATATAACAGTAATGATTGAAGACAATAAAATAAAAGGAGTAAAAAGATAAAAAGAGGGTAAGAAAAAGGACATAGTTAGGCTAATATCCCTACGTTGAATCATTGGTTACCATATGTTAAAGCTCAACTGTGCTTCATCACTTCCTACTGTACTTTGAGCAAAATCTAGTATTCTTGTAGATATGCAGTACTGTGACAGTTGCCAGGTTTTCTTGAGGGAGTAAAATACAGTATTAACATTAAGACAACACAGCACAATAGCCATTTATTAACATCTTCATGTTTCAAAATCCTGGGGTTAGAGTACTGACAAAGAAAGGGAGTGATGGGGTGTGTTTCTGAATGTTTACATCACTGTCAGTATAGTCATTTAAGTCCCGGGTTACTGATCAGAAATTTCCCAGATTATGGGTCACATCACTGACAGCTGTGAAGAGCTGCACCTGTAGGAATTTGAAGGAGTAAACTTCCTTATGTGCCTAACTTCATAACGACAGAAAGAAATACTACCTTACACCTGAGTTTGGTACACTGGAATTGGCCCCATTGCTCCAGTTTTGATTTGCATTTAAGTTGTCGCTGTATGCTAACTTCATGCTAATGAAGGTTAAGTAAAGCAGAAATCTCTTTCTGAACTCTGAAAAATACTTCAGGTCCTGACTTCTTAGCAATGCCAAGTACAATGAGAGCTACCACACTATCAGCTTGTCAGACTTCCATCAAGCCCATCAGATGATTAAAAACACTGAGTGCAGTGGGTTAATCTAATTGACTAGTACGTTCCGGCCACATTCCTGCATATATAGCTCTTTAAAGTTTCCAAGAGGAAACAACTTCAAAAGCTAATACAACAGGATCTGAAAAGCATGCTTTATGTTAGGTCAATTCTTATCTTTTCTTTCTTCCTATTTTACTTTGTAGTTTTTCTTCAAACAAGGTGTTTGACAGTAGGTTTAGGCATGGTTCAAACTTTGGCATTAGTAAGGTACAAGCTGGGCTAGCACCCAAAAAAAGCTTACTAGATGTTGATACCAAATTGTATTCTTTCCCTGCCCACAACAGTAAAAGCAGAAGACACTCAAGAACTTGAGACCCGGGAATGGTTATGTTGGACTACTTCCTCTTCACCTCCCAAACTATTTAGTTTTGTATAACCTCAATGATAACCGTAAGCCTCTTGGTGCAGGATATCATCTTGAAACAATCCAGGTTTACTGTGAAGACTCCACCAGAATCCAAATTTTCCACTGCACTGAGCCTTCAAGAGTAGGAGAAAATTCATCTGTCTTCACAAATCTTTTCTAGTGCAAACAGATTCTTTTTTTCTCCCCTGTATTAGCTTCAAGTTTGAAAAGCATTTTGCAGTCATGAAAACAGTGAAGAAAAGATTCTAGAGCAGAGTTATGCAAGGAATTACAGGGACCTGCATTATGTTCCTAGTGCCGTTTTGTAGAGGGTCCTGGTTTGATTTACCTTTTCCATCTCTAGAACTTTATCTTGCATCTCCTTCAAGGCACAATGGGATTCTGCTTCACTCAGCCTGGCTTGGACCAGCTCTTTTTCCAGCTGTAGCACAAAGTCTTCACTGTATCGTGAACTGCATTTATGCTACAAAGTTTGCAGAAATACATTTAGTATGAAGCACAGATGGTTTGAAAGGGGTTTTATATGCCAGATTTTGAGTGAAAAGTACATTAAAATTCTTAATATTAGAAATACTAGCTTAAGATCAACAGAAGTGCTTACCTTATACAAGTCTATTAACATGTCCACCCACACTGGTAACAATAAGAATACTAATGTTGTACTTCAACAGCTGCACCTCCAAATGGCCAGATGTGTGAGACCAAACAGATCTCTTAGTATTGAGAAGCAACAACTTACACTTACTTCTTTGTTACCCAAATTGAAAAATTCCCAAGGAGTCAGTCTGTGATTATTATACACAGAAAAGATGATTAGGAAAGACTAATTACTATCTAATTAATATGTGTATTTCTCTTGACCCCTACTCATTTAAATTCAAATTGAAAAGAAAACTTCCATAATCTTGAATTTAAAGTGCAGTCATGTATGCTAAAATGCACAATCACTTCAATTTGTCCTTTCTTTCACTGCAACCCTTGTCTCTTATTCATTCACACTATGGGTATTTTTTTCTAAGATTCTCTTCTAGCCCTATGGATTTATAAGAAAAAAAAAATCCAGGCACTAGTATAAGTCCTTCTAGACAGGCAGCAGAGGCGCAAGCTACAAAACAATGTGGTTCTTTCCATATAGGACTTACTCCAAGAACATCCTCTGTCAGCTTTGCACATTCCCTCAGTAATAAAATAGCAAAATTGATGGCATACATGTCAAGGAGAAGGGCAAAACTCACTTCCCACCCACTCCCATCCCCCAGAAAAGTTAATTCATCATTAATTTATTCCTTAACTGTTGATAAACTGGAATTAAAAGTAAGACCTGTTCTTCCACCTGCTAAAGCACAATTTCCTCAAACTGCATTTTTCATCAGGTACATCCAACCAAAGTAATACTAAGCATTTGTACTTCAAAGCCCTACTTAACTTTTACCTCCAGTTGATAGTCAGAAAGTATATTTCTATATAGGGCCACTTTAAAATTACTTGAGATTCACCACAGTTTGTCAGACTTGCCTCAAAGGTGATACTATCCTACATCAGCACATAAATTTCTGGTTTGGGGGGGAAAAAAAAGCATAGTTGCTTAGTTACTGTGTACACAGAACTACCATGAAAATTAAGTTTAAGAGGGAAATAATTTAATATATCTTTGTTAACATTAACTACCTTGTAAAAACATATAACTGGATTCATAGGTGAAGTTTTAGTCAATTAAAACTGCAATTTTAAAATCCAAAAAGTATTAATTATGCCAAAGATACAGCTATTTCTTACGTGATGTTTACATCAAACAGATTAGATTTTTCCATCTAAAAATAGCTGACAAAATTAATAGAAAAGTACTCAGTTCCATATACTTCTGCTACCAAGTATGACATTCCTTGATCTTTAATACACAAACTGAAGGCAAACTAGGATGAAGCAATTATATACAACATGTAACTATGTGACAAAGAAGACACGGGGTTTTTTCCATTTATTTTTATACTTCTGCACACTAACAATGCCTTTCAGCATTATTTATGGGATAATCCAAATTCAAATAGGACACTAATGAGCCCTAGTGCAGTTTAACATCTTTGTCAGTGACATGGACAGAGGAATCGAGTGCACCCTTAGCAAGTTGGCAGATGACACCAAGCCATGTGGCACAGTTGACTTGCTGGAGCGCAGGGATCCATCCAGAGGGGACCAGACAAGCTGGAGAGGTGGGCCCAGGCCAACCTCATGAAATCAACAAAGCGAAGTGTAAGGTCCTGCACCTGGGCCAGTGCAATCCCAAGCACAACTCCAGGCTGGGTGGCAAATGGCTGGAGAGCAGCCCTGAGAAAAAGGACCTGAGGCTCCGGGTTGATGAAAAACTCAACGTGAGCTGACAGTGTGCACATGCAGTCCAGACAGCAACCATGTCCTGGGCGGCATTAAGAGCAGCACTGCCAGTAGGGCAAAGGAGGTGATTCTCCTTCTTTACTCTGCTCTCATCAGACCCCACCTGGAGTACTGTGTGCAGTTCTGGAGCCCCCAGCACAAGAAGGACATGGAACTGCTGGAGTGAATCCAGAGGAGGGCCACGAAGATGATCAGAGGGCTGGAGCAGCTCTGCTATGAGGACAGGCTGAGAGAGTTGGGGTTCTTCAGCCTGGAGAAGAGAAGGCTTCAAGAAGACCTTGTAGTAGCTTTACCAGTATCTGAAAGGGGCCTACAGGAGGGCTGGGAAGGGACTATTCCCAAGGTCTTGTAATGACTGAACAAGGGGTCATGGGTTTACACCGACAGAGGGGAGATTTAAACAGGATGTTAGGAAAAGGTTCTTTCTAGTGAGAGTGGTCACACACTGGAACAGGTTGCCCAGGCAGGTTGTGAATGCTCCCAGCCTGGATGTGTTCAAGGCCAGGTTGGATGAGGCCTTGAGTGACCTGTTCTAGTGGGAGATGTCCCTGCCTATGGCGGAGGGTTGGAACTGGATAATCTTTGAGGTCCCTTCCAACCTAAACCATTCTATGATTCTATATATGCTAGCAGAGAGCTATAGCAAAGAGAATGTATGCAAAGCAATAAAAAGCAAACACAGCTCATGCAGGCAGGCTTTAGTGTCACTGAGACTACCCATTTAAGCTCCTGTCCTACTTAACTGCGCAGCTGAAGCACAAAGAATTCTTAATGTACAAAGACACATTTAATACTAGTTTTCCCTTATTAAACAGTAATTTCATTTCCACAGTTTTCAACTCATACTGGTTTTGTCTCACCAAGCAGTGGAGGCAGCTCTATTCGAGCATAAGGAGTAGTCAGTGCTGATGCATACTACAATTGCTTCACACGATAAAGGAGCATGAGTAATATATGTAACAATATACAGATGCAGACAATAGGCAACAGCTCTTCCTTATTTCGTGGCTGTTTGTGCATGTTCATCAGATGATATACACAGCAACTTAAATGGACTCCATGTTTCTTGTTCCAGATTCTGCTTATGATACACAAATGAATACAGTGCACTTTTCCTCACGGAAGAAATCCTCTTGTACTTTCCAGGAAATTTAAAGAAAACAGCACATTTGAAGAGCTAATTATATACTGATTCTGCAACAATATGTAAGGGTACTCTAAATACATTTTTATAGACCAAAACTAACTGATATCTGTCAAATAAATAATACAAAGTGTAAGAAAATTGCTTCTCTGGTTTGAGGCACAAGTCATGCCTTTTTATAACTTGTCCTACCTACAGAATATGTTAGGAGGACTCTTCTATTGGCAACAATAAACTTGGTAAATCAAGTCCTGATTTGCCAAGACTGGCCAAGATCAAAACAAGATGTAAAAACTAGTATCCACAAGTTGAAAGTTGTGACTTTTGCTCCTTAAAAAGATAACACAATTTTTATAGTTCAGTATATAAAGGTAACACAAGTTACAAACAAAACAATGTTTGAAAGATACTTTGAGACTGACTTCTTCAGCAAAAAAACCCTGCTTTTATGTGTATGCCTTAAGCCTCAGGAATCATAACAAAAAACTACAATGTGAATCCAGGCTTCCAGATGCACATTTTAACCAGAGTAACACTGTCAATCTTAGCTCTGTTTAAAAGACATCTGTAATATAGAACACTAAAATTCTACAGCCATTTACTTTTGAAAGAAACAGTCCTCTGTTGGCTTCAGTTAACTGGATTTATTTTCCCACAGCTCTTCTTAAAATCTCAGACTGATAAAATAATTGGTAATATTATTTTGGCCAGTGACAGACTGATACATAATTACAAAGTGCATTTCCAGTACTCTCTACTGAAGGACAACAGAAAGATTGTTGAGCAACTGGCTAGCTAATTTTATTTTAACAGCAGTACTGTTAAAATAAAATACCTGCAGTACTGAGTATTTCACTGAACACAGTATTTTTACTCTCAGTTTTCCAGCTGCAAATCAGAGTGTAACATTTTAAAAAAGTATCTTGCAAAATAAAGTGAAGCCTTCAATAATGTTTCAACATTGATTTACAAGCATACATTCTGTAAATCAATTTTGTGCTTTGTTATTATTAATAGTTTCAGCGTGAGTTCCTGAAATAAACTACGATACGAAATTGTAACTATAACCAGGGCTATAAACCACCTTGCAAAATGCACATGCTTCCATCTGAGTGTGTAGACAACTAAAATTTCGTCTTCACACAGCACACTTGAAGAACCTATGTAAAAGCAAGCTGCAAAGCATTTTTAGCTTGAACTGCCTCTCATTTCTTAGATTCCATTCCCCAGCATCCAGACTGATGAATTGGGTAACCACTCTATATTAGGATATTAAAAACTGAGATTTGCATTTTCAAGGTGTAATTAAGTAGGAGAAATTATGG
This sequence comes from Psilopogon haemacephalus, assembly GCA_013396835.1. Lineage (NCBI taxonomy): Eukaryota > Metazoa > Chordata > Aves > Piciformes > Megalaimidae > Psilopogon > Psilopogon haemacephalus. The sequence goes on from VWZI01014441.1 coordinate 1,564,132, forward strand.
TATTATTTGTTCTCATAGATTCAGTAGAAGCCATCTTTTTCATTTTGAAACAATAACGGTGGGGAAGGGGAGGGGGAAATAACAGGGGAAAAACAGCCCAAACTTCAGCAAATAATTATCAGGACTAAGATAGAACAGGCTGATTATTCTCACTGTCGTCTCGAACACCATTGTTCTTAGCATGCCTCAAAAGAAAACCTCCTGTATTCCACTGAAGTCTGGCATAACTTCCTCTACACAGTTCTCAGTATGAGGAAGAAACCACTTTCCTCTTAATTTTTTTGCTTATCCAGCACATTTAAGAAGCCTTTACAGATTTCTTAATTTAATGATTAGACATGCCAAAGACAGATCAGTATCATTCTCTTCAAAACTGTTCAGGAAAATGTTTAGGTAGTTGAAGCACCAAACTCCAAAACTTCTTAGGTTTACAATCAATTTCTTCCTAGTTATCAATACTTAAAAAAAAAAATTACAAGTTATGCACATTTTAAAAAATCTTACATGGAGACCTGCTGTCTACTAAGATGTAAAAGTTTGCATCTCAAGTAGAATTAAGTGTGAAGTCTCCATTTCAAACCTTACTGTTTCTACTTTCTTTTCCCCTTCCTAAGGGCCTTCAATGAATTCAGAAATAAGTAGAATACATTTGATGACAGTCATTTATATGACTTAGTATGATCGGTAGCACTATTTTCAGATCATCTGGAAAAAGTACTCCAGCGTAACTTCCCTTCCTTTCGCTAAGAAACAATAGTAAGAACCTCAGTAGACTCAACACTTTATAATGATTCTAGTTCACCCAAAAACTCAATTACAAATACTTCAGGGAAAAACAAAAAGTTGCATTTAAATTTGGACTTCTGGTGTTGGACTTCAGTCAAAGGACCACTCTACCCGCTTCTGTATTCAGCCTTACAAAAAAGTGATGCAAGGGAGAATTCTTCATACACACACATCTTATAAGCTCTTCCAATACTTACCTTTAAGCCATGCAGCTTGTGCTGTCAAATCTCATAGAACAGATAGAATAAACTCTAGATATTTAAATACAAATGCATAATCTTTTTATAAAGGATGTATATATATATATACAAATGCATAATCTTTTTATAAAGGATATATATAGTTTAGATAAGTATTTTTGCTACCAAGAGAACAAGAGATTCTGCTCTTATTTCTCCTGACTCGTGATTTACAAGTAAAGCACTGAGTAGTGCTTTTCAGTTTTGCTTGGATTTTTCTTGTGGTGGTTGGAGTTTGGGGGGGTTGGTATTTGTTTGGTTTTTGTTTTGTTTTTTTTCTTCTGTTTTATCCCATAGTATTGTTCAGAAGAGTGAAACCTTTTCATACATTCCTATTCAGAAATTCGTACCCAAACTTTATGGCTCCTATTATTCTGAAACAGACATGTGGAGAATGGAAAGAGATGCAGATTTTAAAATATGCCAGACAGAAGTTGCACCTTTAAATGACATGCAGTTATTTATAAATTCACTGTGCAATAATTTTTGCTAATCATAAATAAAAGTGAAATAATTGGGAGGGAAAAAAAAAATCAAGGAAAAACTTTTATCACCATACTGAAGAGCAAATTGGCAAGAGCAGATTGCTAAGAGTCAAATGTCAAAATTAAAAATAAATAAAATTATTTCCACCAGGTGGTGCCCTCAACACACACAGCTGTTTGCTTTTGTCACTTCTATTTCCATGGTTGAAAATAAAGTTTAAAGCCTGTTCAGTTATATTACTAATGCAGCAGAATCCAAGGAATTACTAATTGAAACTACTTCAGCACACACTGGTAACTCATGCAGTCCTCAAAGCCATAATACTATTCCTTACACCTCAAAATTAGTCAGCTACTAGGCACAAATCCCTCATTAACCACATAGGTTTACAGCCTCAGTTTCACACATAGTCAAACTAGTTATTCTAGTCATGTTTGCATTGCAGTGGAGGAAAACAGGGCTGCACACATTCAGGGTAGGAACTGTGGCTCTTAATTTTAACTGCCTGTACTGCATTTTACTTAATCTCCCTTCCTGCAGTACCTGTCCAATCTTCTGCCTCACAGCTTCATTGCAACTAATTTTGCAATCTTCAGCTACCTACAGCTTTGCTTAGGACCAGCTCCCATGCCTAATCAGCCTGTCAAGGCTTACCCTATCATTGCTACTTAAAAAGGCTCACAACATAATTAAAAGCATTAGCTTTAGAAGTTGCATTTGCCATCAATAATCTAACAGTTAACAAGAAACAAAAATGCTATATTTGAGGACAAGTACGTAACATGGATGTCTCAAACACATTCTAAAAGCATGTGCGTCACTGTAATCAGACAGTAAATGCTGGGTAGCCAAGTCTATAAACTTGGTCTGTTTCACTTGATTACAACATATCTGGCATTTTGGAAAACACTGCTAGAGCATCTCCATCTTCCTAATCATGTCGTCAGGTTTGTGTTCTTTTTTCCCTGTAAAACATTGATAAAATGCCATAAAAAGCAGGATTGCACACTAAAGAGTAACAGCTGATTCCTAACTCCTTGCAACTATTCTAAAAGATGGATCTCTTTTTTACACTGAAATGCATTAAATGGACATAAATACAACATCAGATAAACAGTTTAAGTTATTATTTCTTTTCAGTCTAACAGTATATCTCATCTCTACCTTCCAATAGAAGTATTTCTAGAGCTTTGGTGAAAGACACGTGAAAAAAATTGCTACACTGCATGTAAGGCACCTGGTAAGCAGCTGCAGTATACTATAGTCCCAGAAAGTTACTTAATACACTTGAAATGTCCCAGACTTCAGACAAGCACTTCAGTACTACTTCCTTAGAACAGTATGGGCACATTCACATCAAGACTAGCGCAGAGTTATTCAGCAAGTGAAGACTGCTAAAATTGCTTCCTTTCCCCTCTCAAGAGAAGATACTGAGCAATTTCTAAGTAGCTTAAAGAAAGTTCACTTAAATTTCACAGTAGAGTTTGAAGTCTTGCACATTATACTACCTAAAACACACAGTATGTAGAAGCATAGTACTACATAAAGCTGCTAAAAGTTATTTTCCTATTGCACATAAACCCACGCCTTCTATTAATGTACTGTAGTTCCAAAATCAGGGATAATACCCTTATTTTTGCAAGCAAGAAATCTAAGCACGCTAGTTCAAAAATACAGATACAGAGAAGAAATGTTAACATGGAAGAGATGGGCTTCGGTGAGAAGTTATGTAAAGGCATTACGAATGAACTGCCAAAATTGATCATTCAGAGTGACAATTTACAGTGGCTAGATTCTTACCATTAAGAGATGACAACAGTTGTGTGAGTTTTTTTGTTAGGATTTATTGGTGGTGATGGTGTTTGGGGACCTTTTTTATTTTGGCTTGGTATGTTGATGGTGGTTTGAATTTCTAAGAAAAACTAGCCATCTAACAACTCATGTCAATCCACAGTTATGAATCTCATCTATCAGTACAAACAGGCCAAAATATCACTTAGTCAAATTTGTGCAATTTTAGGAATGCAACTGACAATGAACAAGCATTTACAAGGACAGCACAGAGACCATGTCATGATGAGGAAAAAAAATAAACACAAGTGAGTGAAAAAGATGAGATGATGTGCTGCCAGGCTCCTTACCCATTGCTGCTGTTGTTGGAGCTCCCTGATGGTATTCTCAGCTTGCTCCAGTTTAGTAATGGCCTCATCACTCTGCTGTTTGATGGTGGCCAGCTCCCGTTTTACGAGATAGTTTTCCTCAGCCTCCTGGGCCCTTGTCACTTGTCCCTTAGGACATAATTATTTTTTTTTAAGCATTTAAGGACAAATCCAAGAAAGACTGCCTTGGTGATGCTTAGATGTTTATTTCATCAGATCGAGTTTGTGAACAGCACAGCATACAATTGGTAAAAATTTTAGGACGAGGTAGTACTTTATTATGAAATTCAGCATTCGTTTAGCAAGCACAATTCTGTACTTGCATTCAGTAAAATTCCTTTCATGCAATATTACTCCAGTTGAACATGCACAGAATTAAGTTGATAATATTCCGTTTCAGTGTTAATAGTGTCATCAAATCCATTCGCCATAGGAATTTGTACCAAAAAATTATGGTAGGTTAGGAACAGTATTATAAACGTGCAGATATTGGGTTTACATATTTTTTAGTAAACAAAATTAAACAAGGTTCTAGCAAGAGATTAGCTCTACATTTATTCCAAATCAGCAAAGCAGGGATAGAGTACAGCATGCAAATATGCATGCATTAAAAGCACTTTGGGGTTTTCTGAGAGCAGGAAGGAGAGTTATGCAGTAAAAGACTAAAAGACTATACCTGTATCAATCTATCTGCCAAGGAAGCACTTTCCTACAAAGGAAAAATTCAGATAGGAATAAGGGAAAAAAAAAAAAAAAAAAGGAAAAAAAAACCCCACACCACAAGAGGGTGATACTAGCGACAAAACAGACAAGAGCTGAGAGAAAAGAAAATGTCTATATTGTACCCATTTTCTGTACAAAGTGTTTTCTTGCAAAATTAACATATATATATATTAATGCAACACAGCCTAGAACTCTCAGGAAGCAATCTTTTCTGTGATAGATTAAACACAGTCCATCCTTTATACAAGGTCTCAAAGCCACATTCCTGTACCATTTGAAATGCATCTACAGGAAACTGGGTATTTTTATCCAAATGGCTTGCTTCCCTAATTAACAAAGTCACTGATACATTAGCTGATATGACCTAGCAGAGAGATTCAAGACATGGTCTATGGTCTGTCCACAACAATAAAGGAAGGCATAACTTGAGCAGAAAGGGACCTCTACTAAGCACTGAGGAATTCATGCAGAACTAAAGCTTCCAAGAAGATGAAGCAGAAAACTGAAGTGGTGCAAGCTGGCAGACACCGGTAGAAAATTTCAACTAAACCAGCCAATATTTTGTTATACTAAACTCTTGCAGCAGCTCAGTTGAGCAGTTCATCGTTTTTCTTTCCTTACCAAAGTTTAGCAAGAAATCAATTGTATTTTTGCATAGTCACAAGCAATACATTTCCCTCTCCAGTTGCACAATTAACTTCTACTCAATTCCCCCTTCAATATATACAGTTTTCAGATTCTGCAACAGAGGACACACATTTACAGGACACCTTTGTCCTTGAAACTTTTATTAAAACTGAAGTTCAGTTGACAGGAGCTATTACTTAGAAGCTAAGATACATTTGTCATGTAGGTACACTAAGGAAATCACAACTACATGATATAGGTTAGGATGAGGAAAAATGCTTTAAAATACATTTCCAATAGAAGAACTGATCACGTTCATCCACACTTTATGATCTGTTTTTCAGCTGTTGTGATAACTATCTTCAGAAATTCTTACAAATACATAATGCTCTCCCATTTTGAAATATTGTCATTTCAGTCAGAATGAGATATTCTGATTGCAAATGACATTTTAGGTAGAGGATGTGCAAGAGCACTAGCATCTGGCATATCACCATGGACTTCTTAATAAATCAAAGAAATAAACTGATTTCAAACCTCTTCAAGTTAAGCATAAAACACATATTTATGCATTATAAATCCACCAAGAGCATTGAAGTGACTTGCTACAGCTTCAAATTTCTTTAAAAAGTCTGTTCTTTTCAGTTATTTTTATCAGCACTTCAGTACTAAAACCAAAGATGTTTAAAATATTGTATTTTTGTTCACAATTTTCACAATATGTCCTCACTATATGCATGCTTCCAAACTAAATTCAGAAATCAATTAATTAGAATTTGACCCTAACTGTTTTTCCAAGAAACTGTAAGATATTATCGCTGTCTACAGGTACCTGAACAGACAGTGTGGAGAGGTTGGTGCTGGTCTTTTCTCAGAGGTAATCAGCAATAGGACAAGAGAGAACGGCCTCAACCTGTAACTGGGTAGGTTTAGACTGGACATTAGGAAACAGTTCTTCACAGGCATTGGAATGGGCTGCTCAGGTAGGCTGTTGAGTCACCAACCCTGAATGTGCTTAAGAGTCATCTGGGGATATGGTTTAGGGTAAACCTTACAGAGCAGGGTCATCAGCTGGAGTTGGTGATCCTGGGGCATCTTCTCTAGCCTGAATGTTGCTGTGATTCAATTATATTACTCTAAATAAAATCTTTACCATTTTCTTCGTCTAAAACAATAACTACTGTTTGCAACTCACAAGGGCACTCAATTCAGTTTGTGAAAAGACAGGTTTTATTCCTGGTTGAATGAATGAGAATGTTCTTTCCTAAAGCAGACCAGCTCAGATGTGATCTGTCACTGGAAGCATGACACTAGAATGTAGGAGAGGTCACTGGAGAACATCTACTACATGTTGGCAACGTATAGACAAGAGCTAGCACGCATGCTTTTAGAGTTATATCCAATTACAAAAAAAGCCTAACCACAACACTATTCCAGAATAAATTTGTGAGAAGTTAGCCTTAGATACTCTCCCTGTCAGGTAGCCAGAATTACTGTGAAAATTCAATGCCAAATAAAAATAAATGGCATCCTGTGCTGAATGAATGCTGCAACAACATCACTCTACTGCTGCGTTCACTAGTGACCAAGTGATCTCCTTTCAGCAACATCTCTTTCTGGTCAGTGGTACATCTGTCATTTTGCTCCTACATAAAAACACCCAGTAACTTCAGATTTTGAAAACTGAGGACCCTCACAATAACCTCTCTTTCACCCAAGCAGTTCACCATTTCATGTAGTCTCCTGGACAGATACTTCTAATTCAGAACAGAAACAGTACAACAAAAGTTTGGTGTATCAAAATGTTTGACTTCATATTTACTAACAATCAGACATAGCACCCTTAAATATTTACAAGCACTGACCTTAACTGTTTTGTTATTGCCATGCTACTTGGGTAAGCACTATTAGTAAACACCACTGAGTAGCAGGAAAACCAGTAAGCTGCAGCTCTGAGATTCCCATTTCATATGATAAGGTCACCAAGTACTTACTTTTTCTAGTGTTTCAATGCGCTGTTTCAGGAGTCTGTTTTCAGTTCGTAACCTCTGGAAGGTAAACATTTCAGAATTTTATTTCTCAAGTTATGAGCTGGAAGTCTGATAAAAGCCAGTCAAAATAAGAACATTTTTATCTCATCACATCCATGAAAATCAAAGTAATTAGTAACCTTTTTAATATCCTTTTATATGATGTCCTAATTCAAGAAATTATTTTAAACAGCTACAATTAGCAAATATGAGAAGTTATGTGTTATACAAAAGATGTGTATTAAGTGAGAGCAGTATGTCTGCAGATGAAACAAGATTTAAGCATACATTATGAAGAGGAATCTATCAAGTCCAAACAAAGCCAGACATGGTTTTCACGCTTAAGGGACATAAAGGTATGCTCCCTGCACTACAGCAGACTAATGACATAGCTACAAGGTTTCTATCATGTTCCTCCAAATCATTTATATTAAATTATATACAAATATTTAACCTGTAAAGTTATACTGGGAACTATTTACCTCAGATCTCAACAGTGAGGAAGAATTGTACTACGTCACATATTTTACCAGTGTATTCAGGTATGAGATCTGTATCCTAAGAGTAGAGCCATGGATATCAGTTCAGTAATGCTTTATTCTGCCAGGCTAAGAAGCAGATTCAATGTGCTTGTTTTTCCCACCTCCCTAAAACAACAGAGCTTCTTGGCAGAAGAGAGTAAGTCAAAAATGGTTTTTAAAGAAGTCCCAAAACATAGTCAAGAAATAGCTTTGGGTTGTTGTGTTCAGTTGGCTGGGAGGGTTGGGTTTTTTGTTGGTTTGGTTGATTTGGGTTTGTGGGTTTTTGTTGGTTGATTTTTGTTGCTTGGTTTTCACAGAATGGTTTAGGTTGGAAGGGACCTCAAAGATCATCCTGTTCCAACCCCCTGCCATAGGCAGGGACACCTCCTACTAGAACAGGTCACTCAGGGCCTCATCCAGCCTGGTCTTGAACACCTCCAGGGAGGAAGCATTCACAACCTCCCAGGGCAACCCGTTCCAGTGTCTCACCACCCTCACTGTGAAGAACTTCCTCCTAACATCCCATTTAAATCTCCCCTCTGCCACTTTAAACCCATTACCCCTAGCTTGTCATTACAAGACCTTGTGAATAGTCCCTCCCCAGCCCTCCTGGAGGCCCCCTTCAGATATTGGAAGATTTTGTGCCTTTTTGTTTTTTTGGGGGAAGAGCAAGGAAGGGTTTGAAATAAGTTAAAATACTAGAATCTAAAATTACTGTTCAAATTTACTTTATTCTGTCCTACTCGTCTGAGAGTTGTCTTTCGAGTCCCGCAAATCTTCCAATTTCAGATGCCATTATGGCAGATCCTGATGCTGCTAACTGCCTCACTCCCTGTTACAATAACGAACTGCCAGAAAAAGCCTGGAACATATTTGTGCTCCCAGGTGCACATGACTGAATTTTTCTGAAGAACTGACGTCTCAGAAGCTGACACCAAAAGACAAAATGACTAGCAAGGGACAGGAAGTTTTGTACACTGCACTTGTCCATCATTTCTCCCATTATCTTTTCTCAAGGAACTGGCTAAAAACATGACACAAGGAAGCAAACTCAGATCAAACACCATGCTGTGAAAGAGGAAAAGAAAAAAAAAAAGGCAGCAAAAGACTATTTATGTCATGAAAGCAGAGATGCAATGATTAAGTACATACAGTAAGTAGGTCAGTTAGTAAAAGGAAAATAAACTGCATTTGCGAGATGGGGTTTTTTCCACACTACATATGAATTGCAGAAGACCGCAAACTGAAGACACTTAGTCTTGGTCCAATGCATAAGAAAAACCAAGATCTTGAAATTAATTAAAAAAAAAGTGTAATTTAATGAATTCTGTCTTAATATGTGTCTTACAAACCTCATAAGTGGGACACCTACACCTAAACCAGCACAATCAGAATCTTGGATGAAGGAAGACAGTTGTAATCAACCTTTAATAAGCAGAAAGCAATCTAAACTAACATAAACTAAGTACAACTGGTCTCTATCAAAAATTCTGAAGATTCAACATTTCCACTAGCAGTGTCCTTTATGAGCAGACATCCTAAATAAAAAAAATAAAAAAAAAAAAAAGAGTTCGAGAACCTCAATTACATATCCTGATACACATACAGATCAAGTATGTAACCCCACATCTCGGGATAAAACTAACCAATAACCAAAATTTGTGGAAACTCTCTTACTTTAATTTCAACTTGTTCTTCCATTTCTTTTGTCTTTATGGTAGTGTATTCCTTCTCCAATCTAAAAAATAAAAATAAGTTACAATTAGAAAAAACTCTGTGTGGCAACTTAATTGTCAGTGTAATATCTAAACAAATCACAGTGGAACAGGATCTACATATTGTTGGTGTTTCCTCTAAATGGCCACTTGAAATACACCCCTGCAAATATTTAGACCAGACAAAAGATTTAAACACAAAAGACATCTGTAGGTAGATACAGAATATGAGTGAGCACTCAGAAGTGCAGGTGTTTGCTTGAATACATTTACAGCACCAACGATTTGGAGCTACTGTGTAGTAACTACTTAGAATTAAGTTTTAAAATATCCAGTTCAGTATATCCAGCCAGAAGAAAACACAGCTTGAAAGCCTGGAGTACAGAAAGATGCAAAGATATTTGAGACAAATATCTAAATATCTTAAATAAAACCACAAAATTGTCCTGAGAATGGTAGCATTAAAAAAAAAATTAAAAATAAAAAAAAAAAGCAAGCTGAGATAAACAGTGCCTCTACAGAAGCCAACCAAGGAAGCTTAGAGTTGGAACAGCAAGACTTTAAACTATGTACATTTTTTCAAGAAATTTTTTTTTTTTTTTTAAAGCCCTGTTACTTTTTCCTGTTTTAGAGAAGACTGCTCACTTTACAGCAGAAAGTGACAGAAGGACTGGCAAATTCAGCTTGCAAGACCATAGTACAATGAATGCACAACACACTGCAACCAGAGAATAAGCTTGGCTTTTCAAGGCAGATTACCAAAAGCAGAAAAGAGAAATAACACTAAAAATAAGTATTATTATTATTCTCAGGATTTCAGACCCCAAACGAGTTGTTTTACAACCATCAATAGCGTTACAAAGTTTCGACAATTTATATATTTTAAATACCTCTAATCTTGACCACACATGCACTCTGTAGCACTGTGAATACTTTTTCCAGTTCATGAGAACTGAAGTCTTAAGAGTTCAGGCCAGATCATAAAAGTCTGACCTCCTTTCCGTACTTCACCCCAAAAAACCAAATCGACCCCTCCTTCCCAAAACAACCACACCCCTCTCCTCCTTTTTCTACTCAGACCTTTTTCTTTTTGTAAAACAAAAGTGTTGTAATTCCCCTAAACCGCAGCTTTCCTCAAAAGCTTTTAAAGTTATTTTTATAAATAAGATATAGCTTTATTATAATTATGAAAAGCAGCAAATATGGATTTTAAAAAGTTTTCTTGCAGACTGAACTTCAGCTTTAACTACAGTGTGTAACAAAAAAAAATAAACATTGATTAGCTTTAAACAAGCAGTAGCTCTTAGAAACAGTAAAATCTATTTTCTTAAAACATTATACCTACTTTTTCATCTTTTTTGCATTGTATTTGACTTGGTAAGATGCTTGGATTAATTTGTCTGGACCACTGTCAAACTGATGTGGAATGACCTTTTGAAAGTGCTAAAAGCAATCAGAGCACAAGATTACATATAATTAATATCTTCAAGGAAATACACACACACACTACATATAACAATGTTAAGAGATGTCTGAAATAACATTAATTTACCTGTAACATTCCTTCCATGTCAAGTTGCAGTAATTCTGCTTGGTTCATCTGCAGTACTGCTAAACCTACTCGAAATACTATCTCTAAACCCTGAAAAACAGAAGAAATATACAACAATTATTCATGGCATTGTCAACAAAACAGAGTGAATCTATTATTTACTGATGTTGGAAATCTTACTCAGCTTCTCAAATAAACAAAAGGCCTACTGAAAAAAATCTCTCACCAAGCTATTTCTGGGTGGTTTATTTTGCCCCAGGGACAAGTAGTATGGCTATTTCTCCCAATGCCAGACTCCTCCTCAGAAAGGCTAGTGCTGAAATAAATGCTCAATTGACAGGTATTTGCTATGTCAGCTTTATCAAACATTTTAAGTATATAGTACAACACCTCCCAAGCTCCCCTCTCAAAAAGAATGTTTTCATTTCACACACAGCACAATGCAATTAAAACTACCAGGAGAATGTCTAGCTCGTGTACACTAGCTGAGACATTCTTGAGAGTAGCCTGAAAGGACTGTTTTCTAAAAGATGATTGCAGAGAAAGAGCACAAGTGGATAGTAACATTTTGCTTGTCACCACTTAAAACCACACAAAGCTCTAATACAAAACAAAACAAGTCTTTGTGGTAGTGACACAGAATAATTCCACAAATTGCTTTGGCTAGGCTTTATGATTTGGACAATAAAACATGCTGATATTCCTCCTTCTTGGCCTACACACCCCTATAGAGCTTTAGCTTTGGCTGAAAGCAGCATTACTTTTGTATTACATCAAATTTTCTATAGTACTGAGAAACCCATGTCCCTGTTTTATGCAACACTAATGCATGGCATCCAGAACTGCAAATGTGGAAACTCTTCAGTAGGTTTAGATACTGTATGCAACTTCTGTGCTCTACATTTACTTACTCTCCGTTTATTGACCAACTACATACACAAACACTCTCCCCTACAAAATATCTGGTAAGCATAAGGACTCAAAAGCAAGACTAGTTGAAATTTGCCAGGATATACCACTACCTAATCAATTGCTTTTAACAACTACTCTTAAAATAGAACTTAAGTATTGAGTAGTTACCTCAGACATAAAAATATCAAATATTCTTGTGGCAATTGGTAGTGGAAAAGTGGTAAGAAATATAGTTAAAAACCATGAGGATGCATACATAGAAGTGTGGAAACTCTGAGACTGAAAGTGCACATAAAGCTCTGGAAGATGCTCCTGGAAAAGAGGAAGAAGAAATTTAATTTTTTTTTTAATTAAAAATTAGGAATTATAGTATTTGACACATTTTGAATACATTAAGAAAACAATTAATCCTTAGTATAAACAGTAGCTTTGTAACACAGGGTTGGGAAAGGCATTACTCATCATTATCAGGAACCATGCAATACAGTTCCCAATATAGAATGCCCTGCAGCACTTCTACTCAGCAAAGCACCGATTATAAGAACACCACCCAATCCTTACAGCGATCTTGTCAATGCCTAAATCAAATCTATAAAGTGGGCTACAAAAACAGAGATGGAAGTGTCTAAGTTACAGCCAAAGACCTGTCTTATTTGCTACATAACATACCACCCCTGACCATTATATTGATAACTGGATCAAAACCCACAAACTTGTGTCTCATTCAGCTTGACCAGGGAAACAGGTGTTTTGTGTTCCAAGTATGAACATAGCCTTATATGTAGAATTAAAATTATCTCCCAGATTCTGCATTTTCAAACAGCTATAAACCAGTTATAAACTGACTATGAAGGCATTGACTTTTGGAAGTGAAACATTCACATGCTTAAACTGTAACAATACAAATCCTCACTGTTTGTTGTTTAAAGGCATTCACTGCCACAGGTTAAAAGTACACCACACAGCCACGTGAATTTACTTCTGATGTTCTGAAACTAGTTACTGTCCAGAGAACTGTCTATTGCCAACAGATGTGTCTGCTCTTGAACTCTAATTCCTTAGTTACTTATTAATAGCTACAGAAGTGAAAGTTAGATATATTTTGTACATACCTGTATCATACATTCAAACTGGTACATACAAAGGCCCAGTTCAGCCATGCTTGGTTTGAAGAGCTCTCGTAGTCTGTAATCTTGCATTAATTTAACAAACACACAGAACGCCTCTTCTTCTGGCATCTATATGAATAAACAAAAAAAGCACAGTAAAAACTCTAGACAATTGTAAATATATATCAAAGTAAGTGTCTGGGAGGATTTACTTTTGGTGGGGTTGTGTGCACACATGTGGTGAGGTTGTTGTAGTTTTGCTTTAGGGTTTTTTCACTTGGTAGGTTTTGGGGTTTGGAAATTTGGAGAGTGCAGGATATTATGGTGGCTTTTTTTGGATGGCTGGTTTGGGGCTCTTTGTTGGTTTTGGGTTTTTTTTGTCATTGCTTCAGGTTTAGTAGTTTGTTTTCTTTTGTTTGGGTTTTTGTTTTGTTTTTAAGGGATATATAATCAATTACTGTAATGAACTTCTGTATTATATTGGATTCTGTCAAGTGATTCCTAAACTGAAATGGAGCTCTCCAAGTTTCTTATAATATACCCCACCTTGTCATAAAACAGAAGGCAGTAATATAAAGGTAACTTTAAGATTAATCAGATCAACTGTAAAGTTCTACTTGAACTTTGATGAGATTCAGTGTAATGGGTCTGAAACAATAAGTTTGTTAACAGTCGAAATAATGTTCACTCAAATATAGTACCTTCTAGGCAAATAAAACCACAGAGAATAAGTATCCTTTGAATTGCAAAGCAACCAGCTGCCCTTTGCAATTCCATTCTCAACAACATGGTTCTTCGGGAGTTCTCGTAATAGTTTTCACTATCACTCTCTAGCAGGGATTTTAAAGGCTCACACATTTTTAGTATCATGTTTACCTGCATAAGCAGTAATCCAACTATAAAAGCACTTCCTTGACAGTATCCAACTTCACGATCCACCAAAGAATAAGCCTGGAAAATAAAGTCTCTCAACAATTAAACTTCATTACCAATAAAAAGTAAGCAAAATAAGAGTACAAAGCACCATAACTTATTCTTCCTCTCCTAATTCCAGCAAGGACGGATTTTTACTCAGACATTTTATTAAAATATTCTTCTTGCTACTTACATTACAAAGGGACATAGACTCTGCTGTCTTAAAGTGTACAAAGCTAGAACTAAGGCATACCTTAAAAAAAAAAAAACACAAAGAAAAAAACAAAACACAACCACACCATACATGCAGTTTTCAACTACAGAAGTTCACCAAAAGATGAGACAGTTGGCAGATGAACTGCACAAGGCTATTACTTCAACAGGAGACTGACTGAAGACTGTGCCACACTTTCATTTACAGGTGGAGGAAACGCAGCAATCTCCACACATGTTGTATCTTCATTCCAGAATTATGGGAGTTACTATGATTTGGAAACCCACCAAGTTTTCTAATTAAAGTACAACGTACAGAAAAGTCTGCTTTTCTAAATATAAGTACAATGAAGACAAAATAACACAAACTCAATTTTATGATGGCATTCTAATTTGGTGTTTGGGCACTGCAGCAGCTGTACATCTCCTTGTAGTTATCATTAGCTACAAGCACTTGCAGGCACAGAAACACTTGAACACTGAGTACTAGATCTGGTTTATATCATTTAACTTTAAGACACTATTCCATCATGCTATCAACAGTTAGCACATGACTTTACTGCAAACTTTCTAGGCTTTTTCATCTCTTACAAATTAAAACTATCAGCCATAGGAATACTATATTTAAAAGCTACCTTTGAAACTTGATTTTTTTATCTGATACAACTGGAATAGTTTAACAAGTAAGAGTAGGTTTTAAAAACTGAAACACATGGAACTGATATAAGTTTACAACATATACAAGGCAAAGTAATTTCCAAACTGTTATGCACATTCTTGCTAATGCATTTTTTCAAGAGCTGAAATACTGACTTACCTTCATTACATTGAACAAGACCTCCTGTCCAAGGCTGTCTTTTTCTTTAAAAAAATCATGCTCAGGGTATGTTCTAGCAATGTCCCTTCTTATTAATTTCTCACAAGGAGATGTCATTTTCAGAAGCTCTGAATACTGGTCCTTAATTGGCATGCTTTGAGCACTGCATAAAAGCTGCCAAACAATTGCTCTGAAATGATGAGGTATCCCTTTTCGAACAAGCTCCTAAAGCACAACAAAAAATAAAAGGACAACAATATTTTTTTATTTCCTGAAAACATAATTATAAGCCTTAAGAGCAAAATACTTGAACAAATCAAGTTCCTCAAAACTTCAGAACACGTTTCCATCATGTCACGAACCAGTTATACAGTTTATAATACATAAACTTCAATTTTACTGTGATAGATTGTAAACTTACAGAAGTAAGGAGACTCTGAACAAAATTTTTCATGGCTAAAGTACCTAATACTATTCATAGTAAGCTGCTTGGAAAATGGAATATTCACATAATTTTAAACAAACACATCAGTCATTATTTAATATAATTATTTTTATATTTATTTATCAATGTGTTATCTTTCAGCTATCTTTAATTAGACTTGTAATGGTCAAGATAAGAAATCAACAATTAAAAATTCTTTCCAAGACAGGTAAATAATGAAAGTGCCACTAACTGTAGCACAGACAAATGCAACTAAAGATACAAAATAGTAATTGCAGAGTACAACTAACAGAAGTAATTTGACAAACTTGACAAATTGTGTCTAATTTCTCTGGTGTGCCAGTATTTCCAGTTTATCTTTCAAGAAAGCATTTCAACCTAGTTTCAGACACTTGACCAATTTTAGTTTCTTCAGTAGATTTAAATTTTGAGGAAAAATCATTGGCTAAGCATTCCAACTTACACTTCAAACCTTCCAAGATCAGTAGATCTAAGAACATGATACTTGTCTTTTCAAAAAGCACAAGAAGAAAGCAGTCATGTTGCATGATTTGAAAACTGAATAATTTAGCAAGTTTATAGACTGTCTTCGTGGTACACTGTGCAACTGAGATAGGAGAACCCTCTTAAAACAAAAGGATTCCTTTAATAATTTTTTGTATCTGAAGAACTGCTATATTATCTCTTCACTAGTATTTTTTTCCTGTATCACCTATTCTGCAAAGTTTTCTCTTCTTCCTGTCTGTTCCAAATATTTATCCTGCTTTTCCAAACATTAATGCAACAGTAGTAACTTTTAAAGAGACTCCTGCTTCCCAGTTCTGTTTCAGTCAAGCTTGAGTTCTACTATGGGAGTTTTACATAACTGACTTCAATTTCCTAGTATCTCCAAGATCTCCAGCCTTCTTCAGAACCATCCTAGTAATGCCACTCCCTATTTCTGCCATACACAACAACTAAGACACCATGTGTTACTTCCTGTAAGATTTCTAAATCCAGGACAACACTAACATAGCAGCTTCCCACATCTACCTTTAGCTATCATTTGTCAACAGCATGCTAGCATACTGTAGATCAGATATCTAAAGCCTCAAGGGCTAGTAATAACAAAGCATTAATAAGTGGTTTCTTGCCTTAAGTTACCAAACGCTTGACAGAATAGCGGGCTTAATCCCTCCAGCATTCCTAAAGGAACAGCAGGGAAATGCACCTACTAAGACGAACTAAAACGGTGTTATTCTACAGAGTATTACACACATTGGAAAGCAGGACTTAAGTTACCTTCCAGAATACCTCCATAAGTAACTTTCTATTTCTACTGTGGGTCAAGAGACACAGGGATGGAACACATCACCTATGCAGGAAGGTTTGTACATACACCTGCATCTAAAACTTTAAAACAAAACCACACAATAATCCCCCTCAAACTTATCAAATATCTAATAACTTCAGAGCAGCTTCTAGAGCCAATACAGTAAGATATCTACGCTGCTAAAGTCATACCTACTGGCACACTCAGGAATTAGGTATAGATGTTCTGGTATTCCAGCATAAATGCAGAATGACAGTTCAGGCTGACTTTCCCACAAACAAAACAAAAAATACTGAGAATTATTTAGCTAGCAAAGGAAAGGTCACTAGCAATATAGCTATTTGCTGAAATTTCATCAAATACTCCCCAAAATATATTTGGTCAACTGTAAAAAAGTGGTACTTGTGACACTTTAAAACGTTCAAATGCAGGCAGTTCAAATTAATTCTATCCAACCAGATCTACTTATTACCATCTCACTTCTCCTTTCTCCTGCCAGGTTCATGTGGCCTTCTTTTCATGGCCTTTTGGGAACACCTTTCCAGAAACTGCTTTCCCTATGCAAGCAGGAAGTCTTGAATTCATTTTCTTCCCTTGTTTTCTCTTTCAAGTCATGTTCTTCACAACTGCTTCACATAAAAGATACTTTACTTTAGCCCATTGTTCTGCCTTCCCACAACCTATTCATAACACACACATTTCAAACTGCTCAAAAGACTTTGAAATTTGTATTCTGCACATAAAACTTCAGACTAGAGCCAATAAAATACCAAAGCGGAACAGACTTGCCCACTAACAAAAATTCCCACACCACTCTGCTTGTTCTCTCTGAAACACATATGTTCAAATGCCCTAGATGCTTGTTCTTTTAATGTATAGTATAACTGAACTCGATTTCTATAGACCCCCACAACTACCCCAGACTGGACACACACTACTCAAAAGGTTGTCCAATCCACACGAAATTTAGAAACTGTTCCGCTTCCTGGAGCCAATACACTTGACATGCACAGAAAGGTGAACTCAGAGTATCATAATAGAATTTTACCACCTCTACTAGTAAGAAAAATAATCATAGCATCCATCTATCAGATGCCCTTAAGTGGGTTTTCAGTAATTCCATTTGGAAACAGCGGTAGACATAAAGCTTTAGTAATAAAGATACAGAAAATGCATTTAGTTTCTGATAAGAGAATAAGAGACGCTTGCTGGGAAAAATTGTTACTGAAGTCTGGTAGCAGTGACATCAGAAGCACTACGGCTTAGAAACAGAAGAGATTCAATTAGAATGATCTATTACATATTTAATTTTAAAAATAAGACCAACAAAAAGATAAAACTGTCACTTATATCACATTACAAAGGTGTTCTAAAAAAAAGCATCCAACTACTACCTTAACTTGCTTTTCCTTCTTTTTCCGTACATCTTCCCATTCATTCACAATTCTCCCCCATAGGATCCATGAGTCTTCTTCAAGATGGCTGAGATTGCTAGAAGCTGATGAACTAGACACAAGAGAAGATCCACTATTTCTTCTTGACCCATTTACTGATCGCAAAGATTTGCTATCTGTTTCTAAGAGTCTGCAAAGAAAGCACACAAACCCCAATTTGAAGTTCTTCTAATCAGAGGACCAAACTAGTAGTTGTTTAGAAGTAAATTATTCCCAACTCTTCACAAGGAATGCACCCAAATGTTCAGTGGAACTATTTTTCCAACATCCACTTGTATTGAATTTGAAAAGATGAACTGGACAATGTTTCTTCTTGAGATCTCAAGTAATTTGTAAGACAGAATAGCTCATATTGCACCATTTGAGGATAAGAATATATCACATTGTGCATCAACAACACTAAGAGAAACAAGATTAATACAAGTGTTCTGTGGTTTCATGAACTGGATCTTAATTCATAAAGATATCAAATTAGAGAAAGTACAGAAGCATTGCAAGTCCAACCCTCTTGCACGTTCACCAACTCCATATTAACAGCCCTACAAAGGTGACGTGCAAGTTTGGAGGCATAAATACCAGCAAGAGGGCTCTGATTTTACTAGTAATAAAATACTCACAGATGTTGTGACAACAAAAAACTAACAAAGTTAAACATCCTCAATGATAGCATTAAATGTCAAAGTACAGCAAAACAGATAACGCCAGAAAAAAAAAAATCTCCTGAAAGTCTACATTATTATTTGTTGACAATATAAACACACACAGAATAATTAGAAGCAGAAGCAATTTTAAAACATTTGTTGACAGCTGTTCACAAAATCAACATAATGTTTTGTAAATGCATGGGAACTTCTCAGACCTAAAGAATGAGGATCAGGCAACAAAAGTGGTTAGTATAACTAATGAATGTGTAATTAAAGTGTGGATTTCAGACATGAGAACTTCTGGGGTTATAAGGCAGAAAGGTATACATAAAGGTATGCCAAGAGCTGTACAAATTGCTGAAGAGACTTCCCTTTCAGCTGAGTTCTACAATCAATTTTGTAAGGATTTGGGGAAAAGGCCTACTTTGTTTATTCACAACTAACATTGAGCCCTATAAGCAGGAGGAAGATTATTAGACAACTTAACCCAAGAGCAAGAGTTCAGACTACTTTGAGGAAGTGTTTTCCTATATCAGGAGTTTTATTTGTGCTTTAACTTCCAGGAATTCCAAAAACATGTGAACCAGAGCAATCTGGTTGAATAATGTCTCAGTACATCTGCACTAAAGCTAAGCCTCCAGCATGTCAGCAATGCCAGGTTAGGTTTTAGATACTTAATAAATAATTGCCGGAGTTATATTGTACCTGCATCTCAGCATATCTACAATATTTAAGCTCTGTGCCATAACAGAGATATATTTATACTAGCTTTCCCAGTTGACAGTATTCACCTACTGTATCTAGGGAAGTTAAGGGAAAAAGTAAATTAATTCATGAAGACAAGTACAGTCTCTTCAGTAGTATTTTGTTTAGAAAGAGGTTAAACAATAGTGTATTTGGGGGGGGAAATCAAACTAAGACAAATTTTAATTTAGTTCACATTAATGGAATGCAAAAAATATTGTTTTGAGGAAAAATTTAAAATCCCAAATAGTTTTAATGGTTAGAAACCTGCCCTACACTGATCCATAATGAAAATGCACAGTTCAGAACTCCTCCTCTCAATCCAAGATAGTACCAAAGATCAAATTCAAAGTTAAAGGAAAAACATGCAGAGAATAAACATTAGTTACAAAAATAAGGCTCTAGCTAGTTGCTTTCATTTTTCACAGCTTTGTATATTAGTTAGGCTAAGTTTCTGTAATAGGACCTTACCTGGATACACTCATTTTCCTTAGATTTGAAAATGGGAAGTTCTTTTTACAGTAAGTTATAAGTTCTCTGGCATCTAGTCACCGTTTTCTTTCACTGAACACTTCATAAATGATTTACTAACGCCCAACAGCTCCACCAGGACTCTGGACTGCGCTAGCTCATTATTCTGAGAGGCGTTTCAGTATAATTGCATTACAGAATGTTACAAGACACAGCTTGATACAGAGTTCTTATTTCTGTTTAACTAATTCATATTCTTTTTATTGATATAAAAGCCAACAATGACAAAGAAACCATAAAAAATATCAATCACTAGTAACTCTTCCAACAAGCAGAAACAAGGTTAGTTTCTTGTGTTCAGGGTACAACTCCTTGCCAACAATGTGCCACTGTACAAAAAGGCAGATTCAAACTGTACTGAAACTACAATGTACCCAGCATAAGAGCATAATGTGTCTGTATTAAAGGGTAGCATCTCATGAGAAAAGGTAGGATTGAACTGGAAATAATTAAATTAAGACAGACAGATTTTCTAGTTTATTTACTAAATGAATAGTTTAAAAATAAAACCTATCAAGCTCAAGATTGCATTCTGCTTTCAGTAAGCAAGCCAGAGTAACTGCAGGGCTTAATGAGATGTAGATGTGATGCTCCAATACAGACAAGTTCTCCAAAGAACTTGTTACTAGATTTCAAACAGACATTAGTCACTTAGTCTAGAACAAAGTAGAATGCCTCAGATTAAATCCAAATTAGCTTTCTGAAAAAAGCCTTCTATTATCACTAAAGAGTTAGACAGATACAATAAATTCCCTGAAGTTGTGTAGCTATTAGGCTGCAGTGTACAAATATGATAGGGGAAAAAAAAAAAAAAAAAAAAAAAAAAAAAAAAAAAAAAACCAAGATGTGAGTACCTTAAGTCCCTCAGTGCAAACTCCAGCACAGCAGCAGAAGGTGGAACAGAAGCTAGTTTGAGCTGAACTATCAAACTCTGCACTTCACTACAGCACAAGGGACAGCAAACTTCAGCAGATATCAACTAAAAATATAGTCAACCTTTCATACCTGTCAAATAACAACATTCTGAAAAAGGACTGCTGACTTCAAAGTCCTGCCTCAGAAATGCAAATAAGTATGGGTTCTGGAAATTCAGAATTAAGAAATCACACGGTCCGGCTTGATTTCATAGACTGCCCAGGTGTAATCACTGTGCAAGTCAAGAGCAATTGATCCAAGTGAAAGTTTCATCTTGAACTCTCAAGAACATTGTTACTTACTACCCAAGAGAAAAATGCAGGATGGATCAAAGAAGGTGAGGAGGTCATATGAGAGCCTCATCCCTGAGATACTCTGTTTTAAACTGGATACTATGTGAAAACCACATAGGTCCAGTTTCTTTGGATTAAAGGCAAAACCAGGAGAGAAAAAACACCTTCTAGATTTCCACAACAGACTTGTAAAAAAATAGCACAAGGGCTTTGAAACTGAAACGTGCATTGAAGTTTAACCTAACTGCTCCTTTAACAGCCTCTATGTTGAAATTGCAATTAAAACTATTTTAGTCTCATTACAACATTTTAAAGACCAAAAGACATTTTATTCACCTGTTCTGTTCCTCAAGTTTAGCAAGTAATTCTAAGTCATCTGGACTCAGCTGCGTTGGTGAGGATGGTGATAATGCAGGTGTAGACAAAGTGGTAGAAGATGATGTAGTGTGTAACGAGGCAGATGGACTTGCCACCTGACTGGCCATTTGACTGACTGTGTGTGATACAGTGTTCTTCACCCATGAGAGAGTAGAACTCAGCTTCCCTGCAACCTTGTCTGTCGCCACCTGTGATGACAAAAAGAAAAGAATGCAACAGTTGCCTTCTTTTAGTATCATTTTTTTTCAGTAAGCCTGCTAACTGAACAAAGAAAAAAATGTACAATATGCATGAAGTGACACTGAGATTAGTTACCTCCCCAGAACACTCAAGGCTTTCAGAAGCAACACAGGCATCAACAGCAACACATATAAAAGAAGTAACATGCAAGTATGCTGCTAATCTACAAAGTTATTCAGAAGAATTCCTGATGCATACTCACAGAGCTCATTTCTGCAGTACAGAAATACCACAGGATCCAGGAACGGCTCAGACTTCCCATTACAAAAACAAATAGAAATAAAAGCTTATTTTAAAACATCTTAATAAACTAATAATGGCACAGAAACTGCAGTAAAATATAGCAATAGTGACTTTTAATGATGTAACTTGGAACAGTAAGTCAGTGTAAATACTCCAGACCACCCACTGCTCACACTCATTAGCCCCTATAGTGGCAGGAAGGAGGAACAGGGGCATCACATTTCTAATCCACACCAAAGCAAAAGATCCTGTAGTCAGCGCGCAGAAAAAGGTCATAAAGAATCTACACTAATGAATGTACAACAGCTCTTCAATGCCTTCCATTAAAGTCTCATGCTGCCAGCTCTACTCCTTCCCTTCTTTCTCTTCACATCACTCTTCTGCCAAATGTCTTGGTGTAGGGCCCCTGATCACACTGCAAACCCAGACAAGCCTGGGATTTGAGAGGAGCTCTGGAGGAAAAGCAAGAGGTGCTAACAGAGTAGAAGTGATTTATGCAAAGACAGTTGTGGAAACTGCAGATTCAGGAATGAGGAGGTTAACTGGGACTGACCACCACCTTCTTGATCAGTGCTATGGGGTAATGCAACTTAAGAGATTCACAGGCCACAGAAGAACAGCAGCTCCTGGAAGTATTTGGTAATGAACCACTCACTGGAAGCTCCTACAGAAACTTTGTTTCAGATGCTTTGACCTACAGTGATACACAACACAGTTCAGTTCTTCCCTGGCCCAAATTAAGAAACAAACAAAATCTAAATGCATCTGAAAGGACAAGCTAGCTTCCTAGCAAAAGGTTAAAAATTGCCAAAACCAAGGTTGAAAAGTAACTTTCTTTGAAGTGCTATTGCTGCCAACTATTTATTTTTACCTTTGCTGACTTCCTCAATACTCTTAATTGCTCAATGGTTGTCACAATTATGCAGCACATTCTCTATAATTTTTTTTATGATACTGGATACACTGAGCTACAGCAGGGGATAAACAAGTATTTTCCCAAGAGCTTCTAAGAGAATCTATTTAAAGAAGAATCTAACCTGGGAAAAGTAACTCCATCTCAGCATGCCATCATGCACTTATCTGAAGCACTTTATACAGACTGAGTGACT
Source organism: Psilopogon haemacephalus (assembly GCA_013396835.1). Lineage (NCBI taxonomy): Eukaryota > Metazoa > Chordata > Aves > Piciformes > Megalaimidae > Psilopogon > Psilopogon haemacephalus. The sequence goes on from VWZI01014441.1 coordinate 1,587,244, forward strand.
GGTTGCTAAAGTAGAAGCCTTTACTGAAATACAATGCTACAATGAACTTTTTTCCCCCCAGTCAAGTCCATCAGACTGTTATTTTCACATGCCATTGAAAGGAAGACACATGCCTGCGGAGAACAAGAGGAACACTGCAGGCCAGGGACAGTGATACTTAATCTCCACCAGCAACTTAAGAGCTCTTCGGGAGGACTGCAAAAAACTTTCCATATGTTTACCATTTGTTCTGGAAACAGTAACAGAGTTTGCTAGAAAACTTCAAATACAGGGATACAAACCACAGGTAAGAAGGTTAAGTGATTGTTGGACAGGAAGGCTCAGGCAGAACAGTGCAAGATTTTACAAGAAAACAAACAAACAAAAAAAACCAAAACAAAACACACTACACACAAAAACAAACCAACCAACCCCAAACCACACACACCACAACACCAAACAAACCAAGCCCAAAAAGCAACACATGATCTTCTGAAGATAATCACTGAATTACTTCTAATGCTAGTATTTTATGCCATCTTTTATTTTAAAATATGAGAGGAGTAAAAATTGCTAGGAGTTTCAAAATTTCTAGTTATTACATGCCTTACTACTTCACTCAGTCAATAGCCTTTATTCTGTATTCTATGAAATAAAATACTGCAGCTTTGAACAAACTTTGAATAAAACAGTATTATGATAAAGTAACTCACGTGTCTCACAATTACCTATTTTCTCAAAGGCTTTATGCTGCTTTAAATATGACAAGTAATGCAACTTTTCCAAATATAAATGCTGGCAGAACCAGGGTCAGTGTTAATGACACAGCAACCATGGCTGCCATGCACAGCAAGTGTTAGAAGTGGCCCATTCTAGGGCTCTTACACATAAACATTAGAAAAGCAGTGATTTTGAGTAACACCCTATGCAACAAAAACAGGAAGAAAAAATACACAATCAACTATTATCTCTTTAGAATGTAAAATAACCAAGAAGACTTAAGGCATAAAGCTGAGCTTGGCTTATACATTATGAGAGCCATATTCCACATAGACAGATGAAGCAAGGGGTGAGGTGGGGAATGGAAGCCAAGAATCTTCCTAACATTCATTCACCAACGCATCCCTAACCATGAAAAAGGTTAATGCAAAGTTTGTAGAAACCAATTATGTAAAGAAGAGCAAGAAAAAGCAGATAAATCAGAACAATGTGTCTAACAATACCACTGTTTCTAGAAGCAGATGTTCCCTTAGTATGTACTGGGAGAGTTAATACCTGAAAAATATTCCTAGTCAACTACCTGAAAGCATAAACACATAGAGCAAGCAAAACACAAACATTTGAAGATAAAAAAAGCTCACAGTAAAGTTCATATCAAAAACATATAAAAAATTCATTTTGGGAAAAAACAGCCATGGAAGTCACACAAACTACAGTAAGAAAAAAAAAAAAAATCAAACTAATCCAATGGCTAACTATTCAAACATTTATCTCCTTCACCACAGTTTCCTGAAAATTTAAAGGCAGTTCTCTTTTATTGTCAGCGTCAATGAAGGCTCCTGGACTTAGACATGAAGGCATTTAGCTATCAGTTCATTAACCATTTCCCTGAAAAGGGCAAAGAAACAATTTTCATATTTCAACATTTCAGCAATGTTAATTTCATAGTTTATATTCAATGATAGACTTCAGAGACTTCTTTGACAAGTGACTTAAGGCCTTCCAGAAAATGGGCATGAAAAAGAGAAAACCTTTCTAGGAGCAACACACTGGTATTCATATTAAGACAAGCACAGATTTGACTTCAGTCTCTTCACAGATACTGCAGCTTCCCCAGTTAAAAATCACAGAGTTAACAAGTGGTACCAAGTGAGAATAAATTCAATATGAATGGAGGCAGATGCTTTCACTGGGTATCACCAACACCGGGAAACACAGGAAAAAATCTGTGTGAGCATTTGGTTTAACAACTCTGCTTCACAGATGTGACTTTGCTAACACAGCATTCTGGAAAGCTTCAAGAAAACCAGCATGGAACTTTCATCTCTTCATATTTTGAACAGTCTACTCAAGTCTTTCCTAAACTAACGTTTCTTTAAAATACTGGTCATTATTTAACTAGCAATATTACTGCCAGACTGTAGCAGTATCTCACCTTTGGCTAGAACAAAAATGCCCTGCATTTCAGTTATGAAGAGTTCTCCCCTCTGCTACTCTTCATTATTTTGGAAAAAGATATGAGTCAAACCTCAGCTGTTTGTAGCAGTAACGAGGACAGTCAGATAACCATAGTGCCTGTCCCAAAAATCTTAGGTTACAGCAATGAATAAAACTACACAAGACAGGACTTTTGTCATTCTCTCACTATGCATATATGCCTCATTCTGTTCTGCCTTATTGCCGAAGCTCTCACAGTTGTGAAGCTCTACCTGGCACCCTCCTCTGCTGCACTGTCTATTGCTGGCAGCAGCTATGCGGACAGATGGCTTTGCTCCCAGTTAAGTATCAGACCTATGCAAGCTCTTCATCCCTTCTGCTACCCAGTTCAGGCTGGAAGCCCTCAGCATTGTGGAAGACTAATAAGCCCAAAACAAGTTCTGGCTTGCCCCACCCTTCAGCTGATAGGGGAAGAAAGGACTCCAGAAAAAGGCTTGGGCCATTATGTTCCCTCCCAAAGTGATAAACAGGTACTCACAGGTGTTTAGGACTCGTTAGTGTCTTGCCCAAATAAGGGCAAGCAAGCCCTGGTTTCACCTAATATGCTCAGTTTTACAAATGGCATTCTGATCGGTGAATCTCTGTGACCAAAGGAGCCATTACACTTGGGCAAATAATATAAACTGAGCTACTTGCAAGCAGTTGTGCTGCTCTGTGCTGCCTCTGCCTCACTGGTCCATCTCAGTGTGTGCTGCTCTGTTCTACCATCTGCTCTGCTCAGACAACATGCTCTGCCCTCACTGTTCTCAGCTTGGACATGTTCTGCTCTGCCTCATCCTTCAGACCAGCTTAGCCCTGATGTTTTGGACTTGAACTACCTAGAAACTTAAGTGCCTCAAGTTTACCAGAAGGCAATAAGTGCCTCATGACATGGTGAGAGGTGCCACCAACATTGTGCTCCCTGCATTCTGCAAGAGCTCCTGCCTGCACCTCCTCAAACCTCCATGCCCAGAGGAATTAGGATCAGGGCAGAGATCGTCTGCCTCTTTCCCAGCACCCTGCTAGAGCCTGGGGAGATCTAGAAGCCTCTCAACAGCTATCAAGACACCGAACAGTTCCAACATTGCCACAAAGGAGCCAGGGACTATCTCTGAATTCTACTCCACTGCCACGAGTAAACCAGACTTTCTCTAGGGTTCCAGGCTGCCTGTAAGTGGAGCAAAACCATTTTGTGCCTAAACTTCTCCAATTTTCTGATCTTCCTAAATTAATGAATTGCCCATAAGCATCCTTGTTAAGATTTTCCTGAACAAATTAGAACCTAAATTTAACTAGTTTGTGTATAGGTTGTCAGCAGGGCTTTTCGGAAATAAAATAACTGCACATTTTATAATTCCTGCCTCATTTATTGCCACAACTGATTCACTCAGTCATTCACTCAGTATTCTTTGCTAAGCTCATCTGAGTTTTTCAGCTATGCAGAGACACTTGGTTTCCCTTTTATTCCCAGCATTTCTCAGTTATATATGAGTATAACGTACAACCTACATTGCCTGGGAAGCATGCCAAATCATCAACAGCACCATCAGGATGATGAAGCCATTATTAATTTTTACTAATGTGTGATCAAAACCAGAGTCAACCCAATTTTTAAAAGTGCTTTTTCCTTGGAGGTAACTCATTCAAGAACCTGTCAATCAGGCTTCAAACACAAACATTGCTCCGGCCTACTCCCAGAAGCACCAACACTTTCCACTGAAGATGGCCAGACCTGGCCACAAGCAGGCAGAGGTATGGTTTTTTTAACCCTTTGCAGAAAGACACAGGAAACAGAGCAGACATCAACCAGATCTAAACCAGGTATAATCAATTCAGGCTCTATGGCATATTAACAGTTATAATGGAGCATAGGAAGAATTAATTTACTTCTGCCTGCCTAAGACCACCTAGATACATTCTAAGAAATTGCGAGGAAGACAAGTCTTAACTACTACAGATTTTGTCCTCTGCTGCAGTTTCTAGGGAGCAAAGCACAAACACCAGCAATTTTCATCCACCTGGTCAATCATCAGGCAAGGCACAGACCTATCCACTAAGTACTTGAAACTACTGCAGAAATATATTTTTATATATATATATAGGTTTACATATGCCAATTTAAATTCACAAAATTCAGTATCTCAACTTTGTTTCGCAACTTTAAGTAGCTGCCAATAACAGCACTTCATTACCAAGAAGTACAGTACTGCCTTGAGATTGAGTCACTCCTAGTAATAGTGAAATAGAGCAGCATATGAAATGAAGGCACACTGCAGCACCCCACATGATTTACAATTGTATAAATCCCTTTCCCTGAAAATCCCAAGGTATTGAGCAGCATTTCAGTAAGTGTTACTATCACGTACTTATGCATTTGCCAGATAGCATTTGGTTTTCTAAGGAAGATTACCTAGATTTCTTTCAAAACAGGTGTTCTGCCACACACACTGAATTAGATTAATACCTATATTCTGTATTTCCCTGAGGGAAAAAAAAAAAAAATCCATATTAGAGTTACAGGTACCCTCAATACCCAAAATACTGTCTCAACTATTCTTATGACAAAGTGAAAGTAACTACATGCCTTACACAAACACTACTTCATGTATGCTCTGTACTCACTACTTTCTCTTTTCAGGAAGAGAAGAGAGAGTTCCAGGATACAGGAAATAATTCTTACACTATTCCTCACAGTTATGTGAGGAAGTCTCACATAACTGGGGCTATGCATGTGGTTTTCAAGTCTGTCATACAGCATTACATGGACCCACTCTCCTGCTTGCTTCAAAAAAGTTACTAACATTCTAACATATGAAGAAAAAAAAAAAGCTGACAGTCACTGACACATGCAAGAGAGTTAGCTTGTTATGATTCCTGACAAGCTAAAAATCCTGATTTAGGGCTCAGATACTGTTTCATTAGAAGCTTCATCTCTCCATCTTTTACTCTGCAAATTCATGTAACTAAATTTCTGCTGAAGTCTGAGGGAAAAGTCCTTAGTTACACATACTCCTGATTTTTCTTGTAATACCACGTTATAATAGTCAGTACTATCATGACTAGCATTCAGCAGCTTCTATTTAATTTCATAGTCACTTACTAGCTCTTCAAGTATGACACAGAGACAAAAATAGTCTTAATATTTTATACTGTACACACCTTAAGCTATCAGAAAATTCTCTGTAGTATCACTTAGTGGTATTTTTTGAAAGTAATCTTCAGACTCCTGAACTGCTAGGGGTTTAATGGCTCCAAAACACCTGGAAAAAAGAACCTGAAGCTGCATGTTCACATATGTAATGTAACCTAATACATTAGGTTTTTTAGGGAGGTGCTTGATTACAATTGTTGTAGTGATCCAGTAAATGTTGAAATCATTGCTTAAACTCATTAATAACATTTTAATTTACTGACCAAGTTCAACCAAATTCTGCTAATTTCCAAGAAAAATTCCAAGTTCTTAATTACCTCTGAAGTCCAGTGTAGTTTACCATCTGCCAAGCACTGTCCCAGCGTGCTAGTTGAGCAGATAGTGTCTGCAAAAGCACTGTAGTTCATCTCCTGTCCATCTAAAGATAGTCCTTTATCAAACAAGTTTCACATTTGACATCAATTTAACAACCTCCAGGAAACCATAGACATGTTCTTTTAAGGGGAAAAGAATTAGGTACAGTAGAAAAGACGGCTGAGAGCTCCTCAGAGCTGCAATGACTGAAGGACTACAGTAAAAAAAAAAAACCTTTAAAGGGAACTTTCCCTGTCTTTCTCTTAGATCTCTACCTGGAAAAAATCTTTTTATCTGAAGAACAACAACCCAAGTTACGCACATATGTACTTGAAAATCCATTCCTTTACCTAACAAAAGAGAGGGAAGAATCAGACTAATCACCTAAAATAAAGAGCAATTTCTGCAAAGTAAGGTTAATTATGCACTAGATGTTTTCATTATTATTTAATTTTCAATAAAATATAGCTCAGTCATTTCACTACAACTCAAGTATCATCAGACATTTGTAAAAAAGCAACCAGCACTGAAGGCCACATGTTTACCATTAAAAGCCTTTTCTATAAATTTTACTTTCCTATTCATTCCCTGAAGCCTAGCTTCCGTAATGTTGCTTTCAGCCAACTTCCTCCTGGAACAGAGCCAGGACTGGCATCTAAGCTACGGTAAGACAAAAAGAAACAGAACTATATAAATACAATTAAATTTACTAAAAGCCTTTGGTTCCTTTTTCAGAAGTGAAAAACAATTAAGTCAAATATTTAAATGTTCATTTAGTTTTAATTAAAACGAATTATTTGAAACACAACCCTTTATTTAAAAAGTATACAAAATTTGCAGGGATGTATGAAACAAGACTTGATGGAGAAACCAAAGTACATAAGCACAGCCTTACAAAATATGGTAACAACTGAAACTTTTATTAACAATTCTGGTAAGTAACTACTGAAACCCTACCTTTAAGAATGTTACTCTTCTTTCCTCTAAATAATCAGCTAAAAGGTAATCATTCCATCAATTACACTCCCATACAAAAAAATCATCAACCCGTTTCTAAATGACTGACTGGTAACCATAATTGCTTGCAAGCTACAAATTTGTTGCAACCTGCAGCTGCTGACAGAAAACAAGAAATATAAAGCAGAAGTTTTATAGGCAAGAAGTGTAACCAATTAAGTAATTTTCCCGTAAGAAAACTGTCTAAGCTCTTCAGTAAGCAGCAAATTTAAACACAGATGAATACATTAACAATCAATTCTTTTACCACAATCTGTGCCAACATCATTGCCTGAATCCTACTGCAGGTTCAACACTTCCTAGGCCCTCCCAAAAACACCACTCCACAACTGGGTAAACTAACCAGAGTAGACAAGAAGTCAGACAATATGAAGAGTAATTAAGGAAAAGCTATGGCTCCATAGATTACTTCTGATGCTACCTTATGAGAGAACACAGTCCCTGTGTATGCAAATACAAAACATCACCGCAATTGTTATTATGTATAAAACGGCCAAAGCAAGAGAAAAGCCCCTGCACTCTTACAAACCCACTATGAATTTATTTCAACCACTACGAGAAAGGAAGAACACAGCTTAATTACAGACACTTCAGCAGACAAGACTACACCAAAAGCAAGACAATATTCACAGTCTTTGAAATGCTCAAAAGCTCATCAACAGATTGCATTGGTTGTCAAGAATATGGAAGACGCAAGGCTTTAATCATGCTATTTACAAACTTAACAAACACTCAAGATCTCTAGAGAATGTATCTAACAACTTAAAACTACACACTCCTCTAATATTTACTATTGACTCAAATTTTTGATTTATCAATCCTACCCAGAAAATGAACTGACAGTAACTGTTAATGCATGTCTATTCCCCCAAAACTTCTCTTTTTGGAAACTTTCAAAGGCTTTTATCGCATCTCCTCCTTTCTGGGAAGTCCATTGCATCCATTCCGTTTTCAAACCACCTCCTCCTTACTTGTTCAAAACCAATGCAAGAACTCCACAGCAGACAAACATGGAGAACAATGAGGGGGGGGGGAAACACCAAAAACACACAAAAAACCCCCCAAACCACCAAGCTGTAACTCACTAAGTCCCTAAGCCTCAGCCTGCAGCAGGCAAGAAGAAACAGTAGTAGGACTGTTCTATTGAAGCTTTCTTCTTCAAACACGTTTCTCTTCGAGGTACTGTTGGGCTGAGTGTACATTTAGTGACAGTCACTACAGCTGTTCTCATCCCAGATTATCAAATTCAGGCAATGCTGATTCATAATACTGAGTGCTTTCCTCTGGATGACACCCCACTTTTTCACTGGCAATCTCTATTTCCTCTCCTAATCTTTGCCTGAAAAAGAGTTTAAAGCTTGATGTTTCAAAATAAACCTTAAATCTTTGTAGGTGTAAATATAGAGCTGCAAAATCATGACCAAAGCAGAAACTGCACACCAAAAGAAGCAAAATAAATCGGCACATTTATACAAGCACTTTTTAATACTATTGATTGGAAAGACAAACAAGATCCAGTTACCTTCTTCTTCAGACATATGAAATAAAGCAAACAATTAAATAAAGTTCCATATTTTTAAACAAATACTTCTGGAGATAAGTGAAAAATACTTAATACTGTCAGTTTTTCTCCGAGTCTGCCACCTTCCTACATCTTTCATTTTACAGCATCAAATATATGAGGGGTTGGAAGGGACCTCGCAAGATCATCTCGTCCAACCCCCTTTATCTTTAGGGATAAAATAAAATCGTCCCTGGTTAACACGAAGGACTATGTTTTGATGCAGTCAATGCTAATCCCAGATCCTGCTGTAAATTCAAAATGGCATGCCAGCTCCTCATTTGCGATAGAGCTGCTGTGGTTAGCAAGGCTGAAAATTAGCAGGAATTACATGTAACCACAGAAAAATTACACTAGGAGTTAAGGCTGGAAGGCATAAGAAATACCCAGAACATTATAATCGACTTTCTACCCGTATTATATAATCGCGTTCATGCAGATGCAGCAGGAGGTGATAGCAAACGAGATCTCCGAAGCAGCACCGAACATTATCTTTCTCAGTAACGACAGGCCCGTAGGTTCCCGGTTTAACACGGCATCCATCAAACCAAGGACGAAATCGCCCTCTGCAGACTGACCCGCTGAAGTCTTCCCCGGGCAGAGTGAGAGCCCCTCCCCACCACCATCCATGGCTGGGGCCACAGGGCACTTCCACCACGGAGCTGCCAACTACCCACTTGCGTTCCCGCCGCAGCCGAGCCGCCGCCACGGCCTGAGGCAGGGAGACGCTGAAAAACGCTGGCCCCACAGTCCCCGAGCTGTCGGCAGGGCCGCACACCGTGGCCTCCCGTCAGCCCCATCCCGGGTCGCCGAAGAGGAGCTTTGCTTTGCCTGGCTGCGGCACGACACCGCCCGCTCTACTGCCCTCCGCGACAGGAGGGCTACGGGCCACTGGGGCCGGGTGTGAACGACTGGACGTGCCCGCGAAGTGGCGACGCCCCGCCACTGCCCGGTCCAGCCCACAGTCCGACGGAAGGTGGACGGGACGGCACGGTCAGGGTCGCTGCGCCCCGCCTAGGCCCTGCCGCGCACCACAGCCGGTCCCTCAGCCAGCAGGAGCGCGGGCCCGACCGCGCCTCACCTTGGAAGCGTTGCCCGCGGCAGGGAGGTGCAAGCATCGGCGTCCCCGCGCTGGCCCGCCACCGTTCTCCGCGGAGCCTGCCCCCGGTGGCTTGCCGCGCTCCGCCGGCCCCGGCAGCCGGGCCACGTCCCTGCCCGCGCCGCGCGCAGGCGCACTCCGCGCGCAGACGCCGCCGCGAGGGGCAGCCCCGCGCCTCGCCGCGCGGAGACCCGCCAGCCTGGGACGGGCGCAAAGGAAAGCGGCGCTCTGGGCGGCCGGGGGCAAGGCCTGTCGGCAGGAAAGCACAGGCGCTGCTCTCAGGTGCTGCCAGGGCTCACCCGGCCCACGAGTTCTGCTAAGCGGCCCTTAAAAATGCGCAGGCGGCTTGCGTGCTGCCGGACTGCAGGTCCTCCCGTTACGTTATCAAGACTATAACGGCAAAAAAGCCACAGCCACAATTCAAGTCCCCACTGCGCCACGAGCCGCAGCGTCTCTGTGAACCTTGTGTGCCTCCCCCACGCACAGGAGTGCCCTTGCACTTCAGAGCAACGGCAGACCAAAGAAGCTGCCGCATCGCTTAGACACAATCGAGGGTGCACAGCATCCGCCTCATTAAGAGCAGGATTTTTTTTTTTTTTTTTGGTGTCTGCCTAGGGATTTCCACCGTTTGGCAGCACCAAACAGGCTCAAGCTAGATGGGCCCTTCCTTACAAGCATCTTTTAGACACTTTCCGGCCAGATGCTGATTAGATGACACAAACAATTGAGAGATGTTCTGCCTGGAGCAGCTCCCCATCAGATAATGAGCCCATTTGCTATTGTCCATCTACAATTAATAATAGAGAATCTTAAATGAAACCATACTGAAATTTTTGTTTGTAATTGTGGTAAAACCCAACACTACCAGGCTACACTCTACATACTACCGTATAGCCAAGTATGTGAAGCACACACTCTTTAAAAACAAGTAAGCAGCAATAGGTTGTAGATACTACCATCGTTACTTTCTTTGCTACTGTAGCAAACAGCAGTAAAAAAGTCGCAAATGCTACTGCTGAGCACATAGGTCAGTCACAGACAACAGCCTTACTGCCCTGGGTTGTCTGCAGGCAGACAGGGAGGGGCTCTGCTCGCAGCAAGTGCTGCCGAAGTACTGGTTTCATCAGCCCAAGATATTTCTTCCAACTTCAAGACACTGCTGTAAAAGATGTACATGATACCTTGTTCTCCAGAACACACCTAAATAAAAACACTAAATACCAGAAACTGAGAAACAGCATTAGAGCAGAAAATGCAAATACACTTTTTTTACTATCGATAAGTGGAAAGTGCTTTACTCAAACATTGAAAATACTAGCTTTTGCCTCATTAAGTTCAGAACCTCTATGAATAGCAGTCACCCTTTCGACAAACTGAAGATGAAAGCAGAAATTTGCCTTGAATTTTCAAGTGTTCTAGGGATGGGGCTAATAAGTTCAAGTGTAGCCTTCTTATTTTGCAGGATGACAAAAACAAAGAAAACATGCTGGAAGCGTGTTGGAAGCCTGTGGCCAGTGGAGTTCCCCAGGGATCAATAATGGCTCCTGTTTTATTCAATATCTTTGTCGGTTACCTGAATGAGGGGATTTAATGTACCCTTGGCAAGTTCACCAATGATATGAAACTGTGTGGATGGACTGACACATTGGAAGGCTGTGCTGCCATCCAAGGAGTTCTGGACAGACTGCAGAGCTGGACGAAGGCAACCTTATGAGGTTCAATAATGACAAACACAGAATCCTACATCTGGGAGCAGTAACAGCAGGCAACAGTACAGACTACAGGTCGCCCTTCTGGAAAGCAGCTCCATGGATTCCTACTGGATGGCAAATTCTCCACGGGAGAGCAATGTGCCCTTATGGCAAAGAGGGACAAAGACATCCTAGGGTGCATAAAGTGTGTCCAGACAGTCAAGAGACATTCTCCTCCCCATATACTCTGCCCTGGTGAGATTGTATGTGAAATGCTGTGTCCAGTTTTGGGCTTCCCAATTCAAGAGACACAAGAGATCTGCTGGAGAGTTCAACAGAGAGCTATGAGGGTAATTGCAGGACTTGAACATCTCCCCTGTGAGGAAAAACTGGGATCCCTGGCACTATTTAATCTTGAGAAGAGAAGGCTGAGAGGGGATCTTATCAACATCTATAAATATCTGAGAGGTGGGTGTCAAGATGAAGGTCATAGTTTCTTTTCAGTGATGCCCAACAATAGGACAAGGAACAGTGGGTACAAGCTAGAACACTTAAAAATTAAGAGACACTTCTTTACTGTGAGGGTGATGGAGCATTGGAAGAGGCTTCCCAAAGAGGTTGTGGAGCCTCTTCAAAACCTGTTTGGATGCATTCCTGTGCAGCATGCCCTAAGTGATCCTGCTTTGGAAGGCGAGTTGGACTCAATGATCTCTGGAGGTCCCTTCCAATGCCTAACATTCTGTTATTCTGTGAAATGTGACAGATGACAGGCTAAGTGGGTTTTTGGGGGTTTTGTGGTTTGGTTTTGTTTTGGTTTGGTTTGGTTTTTTTTGGCAGTGAGCTATTTTAGGAACAAAGAATCTTCTTACAGAGAAGAACAAGAAATTGATTTTGCTTTTTTCTTGTTTAGCAAGACTAACACTCTTGCTGATAATGCTGTTGACCATAAGACATTTCTTACCAAAGTAATTGACCAGCAGTTGCCAGCAGAGACATTTAGAGAGCATGCTAGACAGCAGCTAAGACAATATGCTCCCCTAGAGTTACTTTATGCAAAAATGTGAAAAGCACGTAGAATTCTGAGCTTTGTAAAATTCATTTAGTTAAATAATTTCTGAAACTAATGAGTAACTACCTGATAGGTAGGTACCATGCTGGTACTTGCTCAATGTAGGAAATATTTGTTATTTATTTCCTTGTCATTATTTGTATCAAATTAGTAACTTTTAAAAACATTAGGCCATGTATAACAATTAGCATATGTCATTGGTCTCTTCTTCAATAAAATGAACAAGGATAACCAAAGACATCAGAAACAAAAGCGTACACACTCCTACAACAATGGAGATAAATCTGATGCCACTTGACCTGTTTGTCAATTTGCATGTATATATATATATATATGTATATATGTGTGTGTTTATATGTATTCTGTCTTTTAATTAATCAGATATTAATTACCCCAAGCATCTATATTTTAGGAAGAGCATTCAATTGGGATTTGGTTGGTTTAGTATTTTAATTATTAACTGTTCAATAAACCATGAGAATTTTCTCTAAAAAATTGAAGGAAATTAAAATATTATAACATTTCCATAATTTGTGATTTTTAAGATCACATTTTCCTGGGCTAAGAATCCCTTCTATTTGATAGGGCTAAGCATCCTTTCTATCTGATAGATCTCTTGCTAATAACTGTTTATGCAGCTATCGAAGAAAGACTTCGATATAGCCTTTAGAGGACAGCAATCTTATTTTTTTCTCTGGAATTGTTTCTCTGATCTGTTCCAACAACCGACTGCTGAAGCCCGTTGCGGTGTGACCGACACGGCCGCCTTAGTCTCTCAGCCCGTGCCACTGGCCTTGATCCTTGAGTGCTCCTCCAGGCCGACAGGGTGCAGCAGAGCCGGCGCCCAGCACAGGCCGGACGGCAGCGCCGCGCCCCGCCCCGCCTCGACGGCCCGGCTAGGAGCTGCGGCTGCGCAGTAGGCGCGGCCTTTTTTCCCCTGCTGCGGAGAGCAGTCGTTGTGCGGAGCGGGCCCCGGCCTAGGCCTAGACCGGACAGTACCTGGCACGATGGTCAGTACCGGGCCCTACGGAGTCCGCGAGGCTGGGGGGAGCTGTGCCCGTCATTCTGCTCCCGCTGCGCGGCTCTGATTGCCCGGATGGCGCCCGATTGGCTCGGGCTTGGCGCCGGCTCCGGCGGCTCCGGCGTGGCAATGGCTGCCATTAACACTAGGGCTGTGCGGTAGGGCGGCTCGGCGGGGCTCCAGGTGGACCCCACAAGCTGCTGTCTGGCCCGTGCTACTTCTCTGGGGCTTCATCTACCGGTCCGGTGAGGCAGCAAGCAGAGTCGAGTCCGGGCCGCAAATGCGTGGCGGCGTGGGAAGGAGAGGGAGGCGGCGTGGGAGCGGGCGGCGAGGCCCAGTTCGGTAGAGCCCCCCGTGCTCTGCCATGTCTGGCTCGGGGATCGAGGGGCAGATCTGCGGAGTGAGGGGAGCTGCGTGTCTGAACGTCGGCTGGGCCCGGGGGGCGTCGAGCCCGTCGAGATGTCAGCAAAGCGCGATGTCTTGGGAGAGTGTTGGGGGGCTGCAGGAGGGGCCGGCTTCGGAGCTGAACTCGCCAGGGAAAGAACTGGCAGTGGGGGAGTGACAGGAAGTGATCCTGGTTAGGGTTTCGGCCCGTGCAGACGGAGGTTATGTTAACAGAGCTCCTGGCTTTCTAGTTTTCTTCTAGAATTATATGAAGTTATGGGGAGGGATGTGTGTTAGACAGAAATTGTGGGGCTTGACGTGCTGGGAGTTTTTATTATGTTAGTTTTTTTTGTAATCTAGATGTGTAAGTAAACTACTACTTTAATCCTGGTTTCACTACAATTTTATTAATGGCACATTTAGTTAAGAGTGGTCTCAGCTTCTGTGGTTCCATGTTGGTAACATCTAGCTATGTTTCTAATTCAAGGGGTTTGTGAAAGTTGTCAAGAATAAGGCGTACTTCAAGAGATACCAAGTGAAATTCAGGAGAAGGAGAGGTATTGTTAAATTCTCTAACATGTAATGAAATGTCATTGATAAATGTTTCCACTTCACACATTTTCCACACCATAACTGTCGTTTTTCAGAGGGAAAAACTGATTACTATGCTCGCAAACGTTTGGTAATTCAAGACAAAAACAAGTACAACACTCCTAAATACAGGATGATTGTGCGTGTTACCAACAGAGACATCATTTGCCAGGTAAGGTCTGTGGTGCTTGCTACTTACTTACCGCCTTTCCCAGTGAAGTGAAGGGAGAGGAAGTATTGGAAGCAGCCAGGTTTTATTAGGCTTGATCTGAGGAGTCTGTGTATTGTAAAATAGCTGCTTTGAGAAGAATGGGTGTTGACACATCTTCAGTAAGAAATACTTTGTATTCATGATACAAAGTAAGTTTTACGGATGTCAGCATCCTTTAGCAAGGTTGTTCATAAAATTGTACTGTCTTAATGCTGCTGCAGTAAGTGCAGGATTTTAGGGAGAGGGAAGACTTTTCTTTCCCTCTCTAAAGTGCTTCAGAAAGGGCCTTTTTGCTTGACCAAAGACAGCAAAGTTGACTACGTGACTTTTAAATCTGCATTGCACAGTACCTAAATATGCCTTCTCTTTTTGAGAGGTGTTTTTTCTGTGATGTCATGTGGACCATGTGATACAGCTGTACCTTATGGTGGCTGTCATGTGAGATTAAAGGAGACTGGTAAATAAGAGTTGTAGGCATTTTTTCATGCTTCTTAATTATGCATGTGTGTTGCATCATCATGTGCAGTTCTTCACTGTGGTTCACTTTTCTGAATGTTTCAATTTCGAAGTTTAAAACTTAGGCATGTTTTTCTGATAAATGCATGTTGTTAGCTCAAGAAAGGAAGCTATAAAAGTTTAACTGTCATGTAGAAAGGAAGCTATAAAAGTTTAACTGTCATTTCTTTTTTTGTAGAATAATTATCTGTTGAGAAAGTGGAAAATGCTGTCTTTACAGTTAATTCAGACAAAACTATATGACCTTGACACTTTTATCTTTGAAACTCAAAAGAAAAATCAGTGGTGGTAGGTGCTTAGATCTGACTGATAGTGCCTTTCCAGTAGGAATCCTGTGAAGAGAGGACAACTTTAGAATGTAGAAAGGAGGTGTGGAGTCAAAAGGAAGAGCAAAGATATATCTGATAGTACTGCTATCTCACAGGAGACCCCTGAGATAAGGAAAGTTTCAGACCCATTAATAAAGTCATTCCATAGGGTTAGTGTTATCACAAATTGTGTTGCTTTTTGCATTTTTCTGAGATATGCTATATACTGTTACATAAGAATTACATGCAGAAAGTGAGACAGAATCCATCCATGTCCATAACGATTTTTGGAAAGGTTGCTTCTGTGTGCAGTTTCCTGGCCTCTTGATGTATGTGGAGAGGTAAATAAGTTGCTGGCATGCACTTTTTCTGGCCTAGTACATACTTGGCTTAAAAAAAAAAAAAGCAATGCCATGAGCTCACATGCAGCGTGTTGTACATGTCTATACAGAATTCCTGTAAGCTTAGTTAGATGTCAAACAATAATCAAATCCAGAATTATTGTGAGAACACTAACATTTGTTTTGTTGTCAGATTGCCTATGCCAGAATTGAAGGCGACATGATTGTCTGTGCTGCTTATGCCCATGAGCTGCCAAAATACGGTGTGAAGGTTGGCCTGACCAATTACGCAGCAGCGTATTGTACAGGTCTGCTGCTGGCTCGCAGGGTATGTATCTGTCAGATTGTCTGGAAGTGGCTGCCATTTTTTTTTCTGGTGTTCTTACAGAACAGAAAACTTGTATCCTTAAGTGGCCCATTAGAATAGATACCTGACTGTGGGCCTCTCTAAATAATTTTTGCTCTTTACCATATAGATTTGATGGTCTTTTGTGACTGTAAAATGACAGTGAAAAGTATGACAGCATGCAGTTTCAGATCCAGCAGCCCACTTTTAAGTCCTAGCACTTATATTTGGTGGAGGGAGGGAACCAGGATGAAAATGGAAGAAATATACCTTTAAGAGTTTGAAAACATTTAAACAGCATTCATCTGCTTAATAGACAAACTTGCAAGTAAGTCTTAAGTTCACTGGTCTACTTCTTGCAACAAAAGGTTGAAACTTAACAGACATGCATACAGTGGTTGGTTGTTGAAAGCTTTGTTATTAGTGTGGGGTGCTTGTAATTTTCTTGTAAAGAATTTTTTTTAAAGCATGAAGATCCTACTGGTGATGCTTAGTCTTCATTTCTTCAATAAATGGAAAGAATTTCATAAGTGCTTTTTTATCCCTTTCTTACAGCTTCTGAATAAATTTGGCCTTGATAAGATCTATGAAGGTCAAGTTGAAGTGACTGGTGATGAATACAATGTGGAAAGCGTGGATGGAAAGCCTGGCGCTTTCACATGCTACCTGGATGCGGGTCTTGCCAGAACTACCACTGGAAACAAAGTCTTTGGTGCTCTGAAGGGTGCAGTGGATGGTGGTCTGTCCATCCCTCATAGGTAATCTAGTCTGTTTGGAACAGTTCCTTTACAATTAGCCTGAGATTCTTCTGTATATGACAGTCCACTTACACTGTCAGTTTATGTTGGAATAATTTTGTTGTGACCTGGTAATGGTTATGTGGCCTAAGCTGTTGGCTGGAGTGTTTTGCTTGGTTCATTGGTTGTTTTTCAATCCACAAGTGCAATTCTGATAGTGCTGCTGGAAGTCTTGAAATACCAAGAGATGCTGTTAAACTTTTAGAAATGGAAAGACTTATCTTGTTGCTTTTACATAAAATCACTGAGTAATTGATTGCATTTAAGTAAATATTCTTTAGTATTCTGTTGACTTAGGTCTTCAGCAAAATATGTGTATTAATTACACTGTGAAAAATTGCACACACCAAGTGCAAAATAATTGGTGTGTGCTACAGTTGTCAGTAGATAAGTACAGGTGGACTGCTCAGACCTACTTAAGAGTTTTGACAATTCCTGTCATAAGCTGTAAATGAGCTAATCAAGATCTTTGGCAGTGTTACCTGATGCTGATACTGCCATTCACTGTTTTCTTTCTACTAGCAGTAGTGGGGAAAATCTTGCATCTGTTGTGTATTTTGCTACTTTCTCCCATGTTGCCCTATTACTCATTCTTGAGTGATTGTCCAGTATTTCTGACTTAGCTGCTGCGTGATGATACTCCCAATGACTGAACATGCTGTAGTTGGTCCATAGTATGTATATGATGTATAGCATTGTTTCAAGACGGGGCTGATGGCAGCTGAGATGAACTTCAGACTTCTTTATGTTTAATTAGTCCTGTCCTTCAGTTACCTGTATGAGAATCTAATGTATTGGTCATTTCTGTGCTTCTCTGAAGTGGAGCATTTGGCACTGTGTCTCAATCTGATTGTAACTGCTGTTCCACAGTACCAAACGATTCCCTGGCTATGACTCGGAAAGCAAAGAATTCAATGCAGAGGTTCATCGCAAGCATATCATGGGCCAAAATGTTGCAGATTATATGCGTTACTTGATGGAGGAGGATGAAGATGCTTACAAAAAACAGTTCTCCCAGTACATAAAGAATAACATAACACCTGATGGGGTAAGATTGATCTGGCAGGTTCTTGTGCATTAACTAAGAGGTGCTGACAAGCCTTGCATAGGGACTTCCTTGGAAACGTGAATAAGCTTGATGTATGAAATGATGTTTTGTGGAATGTCATCCATGCAAAGAAAATACTTTTTCCTTTAAAGACTCTATAGGAAATCATAAATCTTCTGAAAGTGAGATCTTTTTTGCTGCTGTGAAGCTTAACGTTCAACTACAGGACTGCATTGTAAGATGAACTTTTTTTTTTTCTCTTTCCTGTTACGGAATTTACCTTGAAATCTATCCATGCTGCCCACTCATTCCTAATCATGCACCAGAGGACTGTCCTTTTTGCACCTGGCATGGTTGCAACTGTAAGAATGTGCTCTCTGTCCAATCTGGTTTATGATTTGGTTATAGATTCCAGGTGACTACAGAACAGCCCAAGTGATTTCTACTGTAGAAGCTGTAGCATATCATGAAACTAGATTGTATAGTATGTGTTACTTTTAGACTATTTTGGAACTTATAAAGAAGCATTTTGGTTATCTTACTTCTGTACAATTTTTCAACTCCTTTAAAATAGGTTTTCTTGCAGCCTGTAATATTTCTGCTTGGTTTTCCAGTTAGCGGCCTTGAAGTTCTAAACAAACATTCTCATATCCCTTTTTTAGGCTATGGAAAATTTAATTCATCCCTTTATTGCTTATGGGGGTTTCAGTTGTCATTGTTGGTCGGTTTTTTTTAACATAATTGCTAATTTTTAGCAGCTTGGTCTTCATTAAAATACAAGTCACAGTGTGTTGTGAATTCCAATTTAATCTGTTTTAGTAAACAATATTTATAGCTTGTTGCAATGAAGTCAGTCCAGAACTTACATCAGTAGCTAGACACTTACTCCTCATACATACAGAAAATTTTTCAGAGCTGGTACCTAATGGTCTTAAATAGCCACAGCAAAAATGTTCTTAAATTTGTGCCATTATGGAGCTGTATTTATCTTTGGGACAGAGCAGTCTTAATCCATCCTTGGGGACAATGCAGGGACTTCAGTTGTTCTTGCAAAGTCCTGTTAATCTCCAGCTGCTCTCACAACCACATCTCTTACTAAGCAGCTCTGCAGTGTGTGCTACAGAGGGTTCTGCAAAGTAGTAAGATTACATGTTTAAACACAGTTTTTGTGGAATAATGAGAACAACTTTCTAGACCCTTATAATTTAAGCACCAGGATGTTCTGGCACTGACTAGACTTCAGGGGAAGTAGTATTTCAGCTGCAAGATAATACTCTGAGGAAACCTGTTTCTAGTCCATGTTCCAAGGGCAACTTGGATTATGCAACTGATTGCTATGGAGAACTCAACTTTTCTTTTTTAATTACTATTTTTAAGATGGAAGAAATGTATAAAAAAGCCCATGCTGCTATACGGGATAATCCAGTCCATGAAAAGAAACCCAAGAGAGAAGTCAAGAAAAAGAGGTAAGACTGTTTTTCTTTAACACGAATGTGATTTCTCTGTTGAAAATAGTTTAATTATGTCAAAACAAGTAATGTAAGTCATAGTGCTGTTGTGTCAAACCATATGTTTTAGATTAGATTAAGATTTATACAAAAATGTTTGTCCAGAGTTAACCTTGGTAGTAGAAATCTAAAATATAAGAACTCTCACCTGTATTAAAAAAATTAAGTGGAGCATACTTGGGGCCTGAATAGCTGGAACTTGGTGTGTTTTTCTTCAGGTGAGGGCAGTCTGACTAATTTGTTAATAATAGCTTTTTTTTTTGTTTGTTTGTTTTGTTAGTGGTCTGGGAGAAAATCAAGGCATAGCTCTTTTATTTGGCTTGATAGTGTCTCTTGGCACAAAAGAGTACTGGGCTTAACCTTTTGATGAATCAAATAGTTGCAGTCTCAAATATGGCTTTTTGTAGCACCCTTACTACAGCCTAAAATTACTATGAGGAAATAAGGTGTGCTACAGAAGTAGGAATATATTCTAGCACAGCACTTTTAATCATATTTCTAGTGCACTGCAGCTTTCTTGACCATGTTTCTGCTTATTTTTGCCTTGGCTATATAAATACACTGTACATACATTGCAGATGGAACTGTCCCAAGATGTCCCTTGCCCAGAAGAAAGACCGTGTTGCTCAGAAGAAGGCTAGCTTTCTCAGGGCCCAGGAGCGTGCAGCGGATAGTTAAGACAACTTCCACAATTTTCTATGAAGCTTTGGAAAAAGCTGCAATAAATTTATTGAGTAAGCAACTGTGTAAGACTGGCTTATTAATCTCTCTTATAACAATGCAAAATATATTTTTATGAAGAGATACTCTGTAGCTTTAATGTTGGGTTATTTTCCTCTTTAAGTACTGCATGAATTGAATTTTACGAAGAGAGATGACAAATGTCTAAACCAAGGCTGCTGCATTAGAAGTACTCCCATAACAAGAAATCCATTTGATTAACTTTTGACCTGACTATCATGTCAAAGACCAGATGTAAGAACTTGCTGCTTCAAACTACAAAAACGTGTAAATTTCTAAAGGTCTTTACATGTTCTTCACCATTTTTCTTTTAGTGTATTTAATGTTATGGAGGATGCTGTAGCTTACAAAAATAGAGGAGCAGTCACAGCAAGTTCTAAAGCTTTGGCCAAAAGGCAGCCTTAGGCTTTGAGGAACACAAATGGCAGTGCTTTATTGGCAGTGATAGCTGATAGAGGAATTAGGTGTCTGAAGAACGTATTTAAGCTTCTTCTTGTAACTGAAGTAAGCACTTTCATGAACTTGGCTCCAGGCACTGGCTGCTACTGTGACATGTACTGTCTTGAGCTGAATTATGTCACTATTAGTGAATAGGCAAGAAAATAAACATTTTATTTGTATCTGTATGTTTAGATACAGAGGCCTTGACTTGTCTCTTATGCCTTTTCTCCTACCTACATCTCAGTTAATATTACTTGTTTCTGATTAGACTTACTAAAGTTACTTCCAGAGTTAAAACATGAGTCAAGTAGGCAACATGGAGGGATGTTGATTTAAAATGCTGATAGGTGGGTAAGTACAGCTACTGGAAGAGAAAAAGAGCCCTCTACTTTATTATAAACAAGTGTATTTTTTGATGAAAGCTCCAACTTGATGCAATAGCAACTTAAACACAGGTTCTGTACATCAGACTCCACTACTGAAGATCTTTGTTTTCCGAACATAAATTTAGATTCCCCAAAACCTAGTAGCAATTAGTCAGATTTTTTCCTACCAAGAACATGACCACTTTATACTTGAGTGCACTGCTGGTTACAAGTACTTACTAAATTGTGGTTGGAGAACATTATCAAATTACTTTAAGTAATTGGAATAGTAATTGTTAAAAGCTGATGTACAAACCAGTACATTATTCATTCAGACTGTATGCTATTGCATGTGACACGAAGAAATTTGTTGGTGCTGGCATGCAGTCTAATCATTCAAGGTATGTATTTAATACAGGATACCTAAAGTGATTAACAAACTTATTTAAAGTTCAAAAAGATTGAAAGGGCCAGGACTTATAGGTGTGTGGATGACTGACTGCTGCTAAAGTCTTTAAGGACTGAACTAGTTCATACCTAAAGCATTTGTGAGTTAAACAACATAAACTGAGCACAGTAGTAAGATACTTTACATACATCCCATTCTGCGTGATTGTGAACACTGATGTAAATCTGAGACAACGGATGCAAATTAAATTTGGTACAGTGGTCATGCTACATGAAGGGCCAGGACAGATGGTGGTTATTTACTCATGATTTGAGACTTAACAATGGAGTAGATGCTACTAGGGGAAAAAAAAAAAGAAACCCACTACAGCTCATGGAACATTCCACTTCATACCTAGCTGGTACTGTTTCACAGCTTCCATTTAAGCAGTATTCCAAGATCCTGAGCAATCCAGCTTCTCTCCTACAGTTCAGGTCTAACTGTCTTACATGTCTCCTCTTACCTTGCAGGAAGAAAGTACCAAGTCTGTAGCTAAATTTGGAGGGATGGTAAAGAGGCAAGATTTTATCAAAAAGTATCTTGTTGCACATATACAACAGAATCCTACAGTAAGCAAAGATTTGTTTTTTAACCATTAGGACATACCTGCTATCAGTATTTTTAAAAATGTACCTCAGTTCTCATAAAATGGCTTAGTCCACAAACTTTTTTTTTTTTTCAGTATTTGCTTCAGCATAATTTGGGTTAAAGGTTTTAACTGAAGTACACTAATCTACAGCTTCTGAAATGGATGTTGCTATTTTCCCACTATTTTAGGAATTCATGTATTCTAAAATTCTTGGCTCCCAACATGGTTCACTGAGGACTATTTAAACATTCAAGATGTAAGTGTGAGGTAACAAGGTGTAAACAATAATTTGTCTCATAGTACAACCTTAAAAGTTCTAGAATAAAATTTTGATTTTCCACAGTTTAAAAAATATTAATGTGCAAATTCTGCCATGCCAAGGTAATAGTAAACATCAATCTCACAGTTGTTTATTCACAACAGCAGCCTGGACTCAGACACATTATTTGCAATAGTGGTGGTTCTTCATAAAACTCCTTAGGTAAAAAAAAAATCTGCAAGTATTTCACATGAGCAGTGATTTTCACAGAATTGAAAGATGGTCCATCAGCTGATGTGGTGGCACAGTGAATACTTCAGTCCTGCTCAAGATCTGACAATGTGCACAGAAAGTCAAGCATGCAAGGTTTTTGCTTCCTTAACACAGCAGTGGAGCACCAGAAGTGGGTCTGGCCTCTGCCTGATCCTTCAGTGGCACACTTTGAGAAGCCCTACCATAAGGTACTGACTGAAGGGCAAGTGTTAGAACCATTCATGAATTGTGTAAAGAAACATCATTTAAAAATGCCGCAGATTGTTTTTATCAAACATTGTAGACCACCTCTAGTGGCAGGCATCAGTATTTTGCTGGTGGAGAAACTAAGAATCATTTGTGTGGGAAATTTTCTTCCACAGCAAAGTTTTTAAGTTATTAAGTATTAAAGAATGTTCCATTTCCATCTGATTTGCTGTGACTTTAAGGGCAATACACAAATACAGTTGTTTTTCTAGCTCTTCATGGATATCAGAGGGAGCACCACGAAGCAGATAGTCTTTAAGTAGCTGACAGGCTTTTGCCAAGTTTGGCTGAATGACTTCTGCAGTACATCTCATTTTGCTTTGGTCACACAGAGTTCTACAGTCTGTACCATAAATACAGTCCAGATCTGATGCACACTGCCGATCTTTGATAATTTTCTTCAAATTCATTTCTGGAACAATTTTTCTCATGTCCATCATTTTCAAATCATATTTATCATTATATCCCAAGTTTTTGGCACTTGTATCACACATAAGAAAGTTCCCATAAGGTCCATGGAAAATATCCTCCACAAATTCTAAAAGCCCTATAGCTATTTTTGCCTTTCTTGGCCATGACGGAGTAAACCATTGGTCCATGCTTCTTCTGAAGCCAGAGGGAATGAATAGTTCCATAATCCATGGAAGGCTGATTCCATAGAGAGAGGTATATTCAACTCTTTCAGTCACATAGAGATCCCCACAAAATCCCATCAACTTGGGAGTATGCTCTTTATCCTGCAAGATCACCATTAACAGAAACTCATTCAGCTGCAGAAGTGCCCACGCAGATTTTGCCTCTGGCAAAGAAACTCTACCATCTTTATTTCCATCAGCAAAAGACAGGATGAGATTAACCAGTTCTGAAAGATTTCCTTGTTCACCCAATTTTGCCTAAAAGCAACAAACAAAAAGATTATTTCATTAGCTACCACCAATCCACATATAACTATTTATTATAATAACCTCCTGTTATTCTCTTCCTATAGATAGTAGGGTATGTTACATTCTACTTTCCATTGGTTATATGTGTTGAAGGACTTGCTATGAGATGCCAGAAAGGCTTCCTTTTGGTTCTGTTTTTATGGTATCAAGTATATGAACTTCTGAAGGTACTGCATTGCATTTCCAAATGCAAACATGAAAATTCAAACACTGTTCTTGGTCAGATACATGTTTAGAAAAATCTTACCGAGTAGTTTGTTGCATATTCTCTTAGGAAGTGTATGTAGAATTCAAAAGTTTAGAACAGGTTTAGTTTTCAGACAATTAGACCTTTCAAGTGTAGAGGAAATTACATTATGAAATATATTTTAACCCAAAAATACCAAGACACATTTAGTACAAATCCCATGCAATAAGTGCACTGAAACACAGAAACAGATCACTTATGAAAATTCTGAGATAGCATTAAGGCAATAAAGTACCATATTAATATAATGCAGGAAGAGCGGTGAGAAGTACAGCTGGTCATTGTGGTTAGATTCCTGCTGTTAACACAGTAACTTCCCAAGCATGAACTGTTTTCAAATTGTACTTCAGTCTTTGTACTTGGTTACAATAAGCACAAAAGCATTAAAAAATACCCAACATTTTCTATACAAGTGAAAGCTATAGATATGCAAGATGCATACCAGCTTCCATCTATTAAAGTAAGGGGGAAAAATTAGTTAAAACTTCAAGATAAGGACCTCTGGGAAAAAATACTTCTATGCGGATTACTTTTTCAACATGTACTTGAACAAGGCTCATAGAATAGGACATTTTATTTCTGTCAAAATAGAATAAATGAGCATATACTTACTTTAAAAAGACCATACACCATTTCTTTGAATTTCTCAACAGTGGTTCCTCTTGTTGGTTTGTCAAACAGGATTATTTCCTTCCTTGGTTCTGGGTTAGTACCAAAATCAAGTTGAGCAGCTTCTTCCATCTGGCATTTTATAACACCTTGCAAATTTCCCCAGATTCCTAAATATATCTACATGGGAAAAGAGGGGGAAAAGGTAAAAAACACTGTAGAACTCCAATATGTAAAGACCACTTGTACTCCAACCACTGCTTTAAGTATCAAGTAGCAGCACTTATTAGAAGACTTCTTCATACAGAGAACGCACAGACCACATTCAAACAATGGCAACCTCAAATACAATACAATACAATACTGCTGGTACTTAGGAGATGCTACACTGCCAAAAATACAAAGAGTTTAATAAACAGCATTCTGGCATTACTACCACCTTGGCATAGGTTAAGAGGCTGCTGCTTCTGCTTGGGAACCAAGATAGCAGAGTAACAGTATGCTCTACAAAAGTAGTCATTCTGTCAAAACCTGAAAGGATCCAGTATATGTTTCTAAAATATTGATATATTTATTATAAACTAATAATATGCCCCTTTACATATAGGAATATGTAATATTATATTCAGGTATAGATGCACATTAATTATATATATTACATATGTATTCTATATAGGCGTATTATATATATATATATATATACACACACACACACACACACACATTTTACACATAATAGGAAATACATTTTTAAATTATCTCCATTAAGCAGACACAGCTTGCTGATACTAAAGTCTGCTTGCTGTTCCAGACAATGACATTTCAGTGGGAAATTCTAAACCTATGTTGGATGAGTAAAGCCTTACCTGATTATTGGGCTTTGTTGACAAACATTTTCCAAAGTACAATGTTTCCTTAGCACAAAGACTGCTACATGCTGACCCATCAATGACTCCAGTCTTGTATTTATCACACTGAAACAAACGGAAAACTTTTTAAACAAATTGCCCAAGAAAGGAGACAACTGTATCTCTCCCAGCACCTTACTCTTGAATGAAAGACATAAGAAAACAATTTTAGTAACCCTATATCAAAACAATGCTAATAAACAAGTTTTATCTGTAACTGCAAATGTACTTCAACATGACAGAGTATCAGAATTTGATTACTTGTGGCACTGTCTGAATTAGCTGTGAAATTAGGACAAACATTTAAGAAAGCTATGCTGAATATACTTACTATTATTTTCCTACAGTCATGTCCTCTGCATAGTTCTGTGTACGTGGAGTACTGAACATACATAACCCAGCTGCCAACAAATACTACTAACCAAGAGATGAAGAGATACTTCATCCGCATATATGAGAAACGTACCTAGAGGACACAAAGAGGAAATATTCTTTGCAATTCATTCAGCAATAGTCAAAATGATAAAAACAAAGTTCACTATTTCACCTTTAAGAATTTGCCTTACATGATAAAGTGATAAAGTAAGCAGACTGCCTTACATGGAATATTCACATCCTTCAGTGAGCAAAACTAACAGGGGAGGTCAGTTTGACTTACATAAGTGGAAAGAAAACGAAGATATAAATCAATAGAAGAAAAAGTGACAGACCCTCATAGGTCAAGCCAAGCTGCAAGAACAAACTGGATCAAAATCATAAACTGCTAGAGTTCAACTACTTTCATTTTTCTCCAAGACCAGTTAATTATGGCCCACTCCTGGTAAACTATATCCAACAGACTAGATATTTAGTAAATAAATAAATCTGTTAACATATAAATATGCAAGACAGATACACAATGAGCAAGGTGGGTATCATGGTCTGGTTCCATGTGCTGAAGTACACCACTCTTTGAAATTACTATTTAATTATGCAAATAAAATTCCACTGTACTAGCCTCATCTTCAGTGATCTTTCCCATAAGTGCATGCAGAGTTTTTCTGTTGTTTCTGTGGCTTCACATTCACATTTTTTTATGAGGGACAGAGAAAAAAAAAAAAAAAGCATTTATAAATTAAGAAGTGCCTTTTAAGAGAGAAGACACTGTTTTTTTTCCTCTCCTGCATCTGATGTGCTAACAGTTTGATTTTGATACTTGCATCAGAACTAGAAAGCCATGATCAGCTTTAGCAACAGGATATAAGGAAAGCATATGAAAGCAGCTATATTGGGTCAGTATGAGATCCATTTCTATTGGCATCCTGATTTTCAGATACAGTTATAAATAAATGCCATTGAAGAGTAACAACATATTACATATACCAAATATGCTCCCATTTTCCTCTAGAAGAGCTTGCTAAGGCAGATGTACTTTTCTTTATCTAGTAAAAGCTCAAACTGTTTACATTTCATGAATTTATCCAGAATCCCTTAAAATCCACGTAAGTTTTTAGCGTCCACCACACCCTTTATCAATTAATTCCTCAAGTCCACTGTCCACTGTACAAAGGTCAAGGACTGGACTTCACTTTTATTAAATTGGGTTCACTTTAGCTTTGAGATCCCTCAGTTTGAGTATTGGAAGAGAAATCAGTTTCTGTCTGCTCTCTCCACATCTATCATTATTATTTTGCTGCTACAAACTCCTGACACGATACTTTCTCAATGTTTTTGCTTCTTCTCTGCTCCAAACTGACCAAGATGGAAAGGCAAATTGGAGCAATAATGACCCACTGACACTCAGAGCAAATCTTACTGAACTTTCTATAACCAGGAGCTTGAAATGTCTCATATCCTTGCTGGTCCTTCCAAATTAGGACTGAGATTATCAAGGGGCCAGTGCTGAGCAGCTAAATAAATAAATAAAATTGTATCCATGTTTAAGTGAGGATTTCTGTGTCCAGGACAACTCGATTGAAAAAAAATCAAACTGCTTTTCAAACTAAGCGAATTTATTGAGAATAATCAAAAATTATGCAGAGAAAAATAAAATGGGAAACCTATATTGCTTCAGAGTGGATTCTCAGCCACAACCTGAAAGCTGGAAAAGCTTATGGAGGTAGGCTTTGAAGGAGAGGGCTGAAGCAGGTTCTGGAAGTAAGACAATAAGCAATATTACTTAGCTTTAAAAAGGAGGGAAAAGATAGACCTGCAGCAGACATAAGTCAGCTTCAACTAGAAAAACTACAACAATTTCTGACTACTTACAAAAGCATGACAAACAATCAGCATCCTTTCCTCTTGAAAGATATAATCCAGAACAATCAGTTTGACAACCTCCAAAGGTGATTCCTACCACAAAACTGTGGTCTTGCCACATGCTTCAGCTGTGCATCCCTACTCCTTCACTGCACACACACTCACTTGACATGATCTTAAAACTAGGTACTTAAAGGAAATAGATCAAACTAGCTACTCTTATTATGGTGATAAATCTCAAACAGATAGTTCTTTCAACCAGGTCTTCATTTATGATATTTATTATTGGAAGACAGGAGTGATTTCTGCTATTTTCCTCAGAGCCACAAAGACCTTAACTGGAGTAACATGTAATTTCCTCTAAGGCATGGCATCCACAATATGGATCCAAACTGGATGCAGTACAAAAGGAGACCAACAATAATGCTTTGTGGTCTACAACACACTTAGAAATAGCTTAGAAAATGAGGAAGCTGCAAGTAGGGATATCAGAACAACCTGAAAAAAAAAAAAACAAAAAACAAACAAACCCATAGCATTCACAAGGCTTTCCCACTGACAGAACACTACTAAAATGACAGAACCGCAAGACAGGACAATTTCCTAGCTGAAAAAAAAGGGACAAGATACCACATCTACACACTTAAAAAACCAATAATCACATAATTCCTTGCAAATCACACTGCTTGAACAGACTGATGAAAAACAGAAGTCATCCTACATGTGAACCAGCAATAAGTGAGAACTGATACTTAAACCAACAGATTCAGAAGTATTTTCCCCACTTCACTTCCTACAGAAGAGAACTGAGATGTCAGTTCAAGGTCAGGTAGACTCAGCCTTCTCTCTTCCTTCTTGCAGACCATTTTCTGTACTTAGTAATTTACAAATTTCACTTACTACTTTTTTCTTTCCAGAATCCATCTCAAACTGCTTAGACAGCCTTAAGTGTCCTACTCGTGCAACCACACATTGTCCTCTAATTATTTTAAGTCTATTTCCATCTGATTCTGCAACGCTGGCCTCAGTTCTCATCTTCCTCCACTGTGTCCCATTCGAAAGCAAGTATCCAGCATTACTCAGTACTTCATCTACTTCTCTAGCACAAATCTGCTACTTCAAAATCTTTGTCTTGAACTACTACCCACATGCAAAATGTGCTTGTCATCCACAAGCATCTCTTTCACAGCTCTGGAAGCCAAAAGAGGACTTAGGGCAAAACATTAGGAAAGTGTCTCTCCCTGTTCTCACTTCCAGAACCAAAGAAAAGCTGTAAGCAGGACTGATTAATTATTTGCATAGTTTAGTTCTCACACTACACAATATAAATCAAAACAAAATCGGAGAGATCTGTTCTTGCCCAACAGATCTGACACGGGAAGACCACGTTACTAGACCTGAGGCAGTCTGCCAGCAGAGGTCTCTTGAAACACAGTTCTGAACTGAAAGGTGAACCAAAGAAGTAGATCAAAAATATTTAAGGCACAGGACAATTTAATTATTTAAAACATTTAAACTCGTGGCTTTATCCTTTTAGCTATAAGATGGCAGGCTGCAACACAAGGGCAGAACCAGCTATCTGAATCTTGGAGGAGGGTAATCAACTTAACAAAATGTGCATTGAATTACAGCATTTCCTTTTTCTTTTTTTTTTTTTTTTCAGCTTTAAGATTGCCATATGTAAGCAAACCACAACCAGAATATCTATTGTTGAAATATAAAGGAATCTAACTATACAGGAGAATCTCAATAACGCTAAAATTCTGAGCCAAAGAAGCACATGCATGAGCATGCATACTTACAGTCATGCTGATACATGCTAGATTTACTTAGCTTCTTTGGGGCAGGGTATCAGGTCCAAGCCTTGGTTTATTCCATACTGCATTTTATATAGCATTTTAAGTATTTCCTCGAAGTTCTATTATCCAACTTGCGAGACAAGGAATATAAGGGGAAATATTTTTTTGCTATATTGCTCCAGAACAAAGTAACCAAACCAAGACAGAACTTATAGCAGGCCACCTCCACTTTTACAGTAAGCACCAAGCCTTTAGGCAACTTCAAGGGCTTTTTCTTAAATACAATTTTTAGTTTTATTTTCCCAAATCAAAGTATGATTTGCCATAAACTATCACCACTTCAAATTCATTCCACATTTTTATACCAAACACCACACATAAAAACAATCCATGGCAAAAAGTGCATCAGTACAGAGTTCCAGAGTGTTTACTTCAACATACCAGCACACCTTCCAGAGCTTTCTAGCTCAAAGAAACCAAACCTGGATTTCCAGTTCCATCACACACATTCAGAGTAACATAAGAACAACTTTTAATATGTAAAATTCTACCCACAAAAAGAAAATATACCAAACATAACAGCAGGCAGTTTTCAGTGATTCAAGTAACATCTGTTAGAGACAGAAGCTCACAAAACTTTTAAAAAACCCAACAAACCAACACACAGCAGGGGTTGCAGATCATTATGAACACATGACCACAAGAAAGACAAGAAGGACACAAATGTCACTTACAGATACTAAATGCAAATATATGAAGGATTACTGTTCCACAGCTGCAGACAGTCTGGAAACTAAGTATGCTGAAAACAGGATGCTCGGGGTACAGTTTGAATAAGAGAGATAAAGTATTTGTGTCACACATGCCCCCCCCCCTGCTTTTTTTTCCCCAATTCAACTTTTATTTTTAGAAGTGAACCTTTCGTAACTATTTAATTACCCAGTTCTTAAAATATTGCAGAACACCTACAGAGAGGACTAATAATGATTTTATCACATCCTCATTATTACAGACAATTCTGACAATGGTTTTCCTAAAGCCTGTCACAAGACTGTTCTCTACAAAGTGTCTTCTTATAATAGGATTACTAAAAACTGTAATAAGTTAACTTTCTCTAATACTTTCCCACATATACATAAGAAGAAGCTCCTATGAATCAGGAATTATAGTGTATAAAGAGCTAATAATTATCTTGCACCTGTTGGAAAGATAAAGTGATTCTTTTACAGACAACTTTTATTAGTTTTTCATTGGTTTGTTTTTTAGAGAGTATTTCTAAAATCCCTAATGTTATAGAACATAAATAATATAGCACACAACAGTACTGGTAAAACCTTGGAAGAATTAATAGAAATTAATCCAACAATTTAAGGCAAAGCTATTTCATGTCTAAAAACTGCTTGGGAACCAAATCTTCTGGGGTAACGAACTCTTCATTCCTCCAAATTTCTTGCTGAATGCTTCCATGATCTTTGTAACACTAAACTTTAAACCAAAATGCTACCTTCACAGAATTAACCATGTTGGAAAAGACCAATCGAGTCCAACCTATCACCTAACACCTTCCAATTAACTGAACTATGGAACTAAGTGCCTCATCCAGCCTCCTCTTAAACATCTCCAGGGATGGTGATTCCACCACCTTCCCAGGCAGCCCATTCCAATGTCAATCACTCTTCCCATGAAGAACTTCTTCCTAACATCCAATCTAAACCTGTCCTGATGCAGCTTGAGCCCATGAACTCTTGTTTTGTTCTCTGGGTGCCTGGGAGAAGAGACTAACCCCCGCCTGGCTACAACATCCTTTCAGGTAGTTGTAGAGAGCAGTAAGGTCTCTCCTGTACCTCCTCTTCTCCAGGCTGAACAACCCCAGCTCCCTCAGCCACTCCTCACAGGGCTTGTACTCCAACCCTTCTCTGGACACATTCAAGCACCTCAACATCTTTCTTAAATGGAGGGGCCCAGATCTGGACATAGTACTCAAGGTGTGGCCTAACCAGTGCTGAGTACAGGGGCAGAACGGCTTCCCTAGTCCTGCTGGCCATGCGATTCCTGATACAGACAAGAATGCCCTTGGCCTTCTTGGCCACCTGGGCACACTGCTGGCTTGTGTTCACTTGGCTGTTGACTAGTACCCCCAGGTCTCTCTTCGCCTGGCTGCTCTTCAGCCACTCTTTCCCCAGCCTATAGCTCTGCATGGGGTTATTGTGGTCAAAGTGCAGAACCCAGCACTTGGATTTGTTAAAATTCATGGCATTGGACTGTGCCCAGCCTGTCCAGGTCCCTCTCCAGAGCTCTCCTACCCTCTAATGGATCGATACATGTTACCACCTCAGTGTCGTCTGCAAATTTACTGATGGTGGACTCGATCCCGTCATCCAAATCATCAATTAAGATATTAAACAGGACTAGGCCCAGCACTGATCCTTAGGGGACGCCACTAGTGACTGGCTGCCAACTGGATGTGGCTCCATTCAGCACCATTCTCTGGGGCCAGCCATCCAGCACAGCAATTTTGTACTAAATACACAGCATTTAGTAAAATCACTGAGATCAGCAGCGGTCCGCAAGTCTCAGGACCACTGCAGCCTATTGACCATATTCACTATATAGCACAGAACAATGTTAAAGTTTAATTTATCCAAATTCGTCTTCCATCTCAGGCTGCAAGAGAATGTGTTTGGGACAGAAAATCCTCCCCAAATGCCATCTGACTACATCATATACTTGGCAGCAAGTTCCTGAGAAGATTTATTTTGGGCTCAGCACGCCAATGCAGTAGCATAGCTTTTGACTTGCAAAAGACTTAAGTCCTGCCAGTTCAGAACACAGATGAGAACGTATGTCTGCTTAGAGGAGACCACAAGGTTTCACTCCCTTCAATTCAAGTGGAATTACTTTTCTACTAAGGCAGTTTTACGTTCAGCAAAAGGCCCAGTTACTATTTGGTCTCTTAGCATATAGTACCCTTGTCAAATATCCATGTCGTCCCCACAATCAGTCTCTTGAGCACAGACACACTCAGTCCACTTCACTGAGGAAGTGTCAGACCTGATACGCAGGCACTATACTAACAGAGCAGGGAGACTGATTTTCTGAGGCTGGTTAGGGCATGTGTGCCCTCAAGCAGCCTGCACACAGCAGACTTACTGCACATATGCCATGCAGATCGTTTGAATACATTTCTGAGTGAGAATTTCCAGAGATACATGCAATACATGGAGACAGACTTCATTTGGAATTATGAGAAAACTGCTAGGAAACTTTCAATAACAACATATTCAGGGCAGCAAAATTATGAGTTCTGAAATTATCAGAAAGGATGAAAGTGTTCAAAACTAAAAAAAAAATTTCTCTTTTTTGCTCCACTCTTCCATCAAGTCTTAAACACTAGGGACAATAAGAATGAAGGAAAGCACTTGTAATGCTTAAAAGGCTATCAGAGTTGATTTCTTCCGTCACTTGTATATTCCACTAAGTCATGTGCACTGAATAATAAGCAGACATTCATTCCCTGGAATGGAACTGGAAAACCACTTCTGGCAAAACCTAAACTTGGATGCACTCCAAAGCATATGGAGAGTAGCAGATCAAAATGTAACATAATGTGCCAGGTTTTTGGAAAGCACACTTGTTATTTAAAACATTTTTATCGTGGAAGAGTATAAAAGTGTTTCTTTGCTTAATAGTACAGAGAGCTTAATTCTGCAAAGTATTCCACATAATTATACTGTATTGAACTCCACATCTGAGTTCCTCACTCCACTACTTTTGCATACTAGCAATAGGAAAGAAAAGATTAAGGGAAAAAAAAAAATATAGGCTGACCATGTTAGAAATCCTGTTTTGTTCTGTTCAGGTTGGTTTATGGATCATGGGATGCATTTCAGGTAGGCTTACATGAGGTCTGAGAACATTAGCCCACACCATCTTGTATACCATGTACTAGACACATTCACATATTTAAGAGCAGACAGGGCATGCTTAAAATTATGTTAGTACCTTGAATTATTTGTATCCTGAGCAATCAGACTAAGTAAACAGAGTTAAAGATGTCTTTTGAAATAATGACCATGATGTTTCTCCTTAAAAGGAGAAACAACAACAACGAAAGTCTTAGAAGAGATAATATAGCAAATTTCCATTAAGTAGGTCTTCAGAACTTCTTCATTTTTTGACACACTTCTGCAGGACAGCTCTACAGGCCAGAAAGCTTCCAAGTACTCAAGTATTCTTTACACGATTATTGTCATACGGTTCTGCACTCTCACGCTCAGCCTCATGATAAGACTAACTACAGCTATCGGGATGAATTTCAGACACTAACCTCTCCTCGCAAAACACAAAATCCCAACAGTATTAATCACCCAACTGTAAAATCTCATTAATAAAATTTTAATTTTTCATGTGTGTGGCTTTTAGTAGGATTTCAAAGTTTGTCAGGTTTGAGGGGTTTTATTTGTTTTACTATTATTATATGATTTGCAGTTTGAATAACAGTAAAGCTTCCTATTTCAGAGCTGTTGTTTTGTGACAAAAACTTAACATTTTCTCTGTGGGTCCCTAACCACTATGGCTGAGGTAAAACACCTAAAACCTCACTCTGCTGCTTTTATGTGAATTGACACCAGCACATCCTTCCTAGCCAAAGATCATTGGCTGATAACCTATAGCTTTTATGCAGAATGCTAGATGCAAAGAACATGCTCTATTAAAATTTTACATTTGCTATAGAGTTGCAAACCAACTCATAACATCCTACTCCTATTACAGCAGGAAAGCTAGAGCAAGATTATGTGTCTTGTAGAACCTGATGTTCTACCACCTCAGTTTTCAAAGCCTGAACACCAGCCAGCAAAATTTGGAAGTCATTCAACAAAATCTTCCACTGCACAACCATCTTCCCTTGTGCACTACTTGAAAGATTGCACAGCAGTACCACACAAATCTTTCCATCTTGCTCATAGTTACTTCTCATTAAATTAAAAGTCTAGCATTTACCGCAAGATCATAGAATCATAGAATGGTCTAGGTTGGAAGAGACCTCAAAGATCATCCAGTTCCAACCCCCTGCCACAGGCAGGGACACCTCCCACTAGATCAGGACGCTCAAGACCTCATCGAGCCTGGCCTTGAACACATCCAGAGAGGGAGCAGACACAACCTCCCTGGGCAACCTGTTCCAGTGCCTCACCACCCTCACTGTGAAGAATTTCTTCCTAACATGATTCCTAACATCCTAAGGTGATTGTCTTCTTTGCTGAGTGCTTTATTGAGATTTGTCGCCAATCAGTAATTTGCCATGGACCCATAGTCATCACATGCAGTAACTAGAAAAGCCAATATATCGATAGCTTGCTGCCTTCTATGGATGTACCAAGTATCAACACACATTCATGGTCTAACAAAAAAGTGTTTATGTTCACAATGCCACTAAACCAAATTTGCAAAATACTCGTATGCATGATACAGCATAAGAAATCACAAACAGCACCCAAAACCACCCTATTTTTAATCTGCACTAGAAACAAATATTGAATTTATATTTTCTAAAAAACCTGATCTTGATGTCTTCCTGCTTCTCAGCAGATTTTAAAATAATGCATTTTGCTTGAAAGGTCTTAAAAGACACGTGTTGAGAAGAACAGAAAAAAATGTTATCAGACCAGGGAGCAACTTCATAATAAAGGCAAAAAGCACCAAACAACGTAGAAAATCCTGATTTTCTACATTGCAGCGATTTTTAATTAATTTCTATTTGTATCAGAATCTCTCACATGGGAATGCAAATGCTGTACAAGTATCTACTTCAGTAAAATCACTGCAAGTATTTTTTTCTTGTCTAAAAACAAGTGATGCTAACCCAAATTTGCAGAAACATACCATTATAAAAATACTTAAGAGGGTAAGATTATACCCATATCTGTACATTTCTTAAATATTACATCCCATTTCAGGTATTTCCAAAAAGAGAACGAGGTTACAAAAGTTCCAGACAAGTAAGAATTAAAACAGTTGAGACTTTAATATACATCAGAATGAGATGTACATTTTCTAATCCAGTGACCACAAAGCATTTCAGAAAATATCCACAGACGGTGAACATCTAAGTAGCATATACAAGAAAAAAACAAATTTAATTATCCACTCCAGTTCAACAAATGCACATATTACAATTAAAAAAAAAAAAAAAACCACCCAATGCAACCAGTAAAATAATTCCACAGAATAACCCTCACCGTATGACAAGGTCATAACTGACTAACATTTCAGACTATAACTTCCTACTACATGACAGCCACAGCAACTTTCAACCAAACCACTCTTGCACAGATACCGTAAAACAGGTAAACACCTGTACGTGTAAATAGCGAAGTGTGCCTATGAACACATATACTCGACAGCAAAAGTGCCCGACATTAATTCTTACAGGACACGTGCAAAAAATAATCTGCTCACACAAGCTGTAGTCCATCCTCTCATGGGATGGCTGTCCACAGCACCGGCGACAGGAGAAAAAGAAAAAAGCGACAGGGTTCCTTAGGGCCCCGGCAACGCTGAGGACGTAGAGCCGAAGCTAAAAATCTCTTGAGTCCGAGGGGGTCGGACGAAGCGGCGGGCAGGCTGCCGCGTAACAGGTCTTGCCGGCGAGATCCGCGGGCTGCTCTAGGAGAGCACTCCGCGGAGCTCGCTGCGCCCCGGCGGCAGCAAGAAAGGCCCGGTCCGACCGGCGGGAGAGGCGGCAACAGGCACCGAGGACTCCGAGGCCTCTCGCCACCTGCTGCTGTATCCCAAGACCCGTCACCAAAGCGCCCGCCGGCCGCAGCGGGCGGCACCGGCGCCGTTACCTCCCGTCGTCAGTCGAGTCTCCGAGCAGCAGCGCAACGCAGCCAAGCCCCCTTCGCCGCCAAAGGCCGGCGAGAAGGAACGACGGCCGCACCCGGGCTGGGGAAAGCGGCGAGCCCTACGGGGGGCGCTCGCTCCTGAGGTAACTTCGCAGGGAAGGGAGAGCGGGGAAAGAAGGGTGCTGGCACCGGCCTCCTGCCTGGCCCGACCTGCCCGCCGCCTAGGGACGGCCCGCTGCCGGCCTACCTGCGCGTAGTGGGGTTTGCTGAGCCAGGCCCCCGGGAAGAGCCGCCTCGCCATGGCAATCACACATCCCCGCAGCGGGCGGCGATCGGAGGCGGAGCGGCGAGGAGCGCTTCCCCGCCTGCTGCTGCAGCCGCGGCGGCGAAGGAAGAGGGAAGGAGCGCGGCAGCGGCCGCCCTCTCTCAAGCACCGACGGCCGCAGAGCGACAGCGAGCTGTCAGCGGGCAAAATAAGGCGGGCAGCTGCCGCCCCTGCCGACACACAAACCTACCCGCGTCGCCACCCTTAGCTTAAAGGGGAGGATCGCAGCAGCTGTGAGGGAGGCAGGAGGAGCTGAGGGGCGAGGGGGCAGGCCGAAGGGAGACCCCGCCCCACCGGTGGGGCTCTGGTCTCGCCTCGCCTCCTCGGGCGCGTCGAGCTGGTGGTGCTATTTACTCTTTTTTCCCGCTCACGGGCCCAGAAGGTAGGGAGCGGGACTGGTCGAGCTGAAGGCCGCCCTCCAGTTTCCCTTGGTGCTCATGTGTGCCAGAAAGGGCTCAGGCTATGTCTTGGGGCAACTATAAAGAAGTCCGTTAATAAATAACATGTCTCACTGATTGCAAAGCAGGCTTCCGTAATTTTCTGGACACGGTATTAATAACAGCCACAAGTGTGTTAGCAGTCTGAAAGAAAGGGTATTAAAAAATAAGGAGGAAGTCCTTGCCTGCGCCCGAATTAGTGATCAGGGACATCTCATAATGTGAGGAAAAAAACCACCAGTTTATCCTTCACCAGAGGATCTATCAACGTTTCATGCACTGCAAGAAGTCCCAGTCCAATTTCCATGGTGGGAAAACCGTTACCTTCAAGTAAAATCACCCTTTCTTACATAGAGATTGATTTTTGTTCTACCTGCTTGTGTCCAAGATTTGACTGTGACTTTTTGTAACACAATTATGTTTTGCAGAGCCAAAGTTGATGCTGGGAGTCTCCAGATGCTTTCTGGCTGTGCCACTTTGGGCAAAGAGGTGATGCCACACTGGAGATAAAAATGAGGAGTTGCCCATTGCATGTTATGGTTTTTGCTGTTCAGTACACCTAGCAAAAACTGCTTTGATGAAAAAAGAGTCACAAGAATACTACAGCAAGAAAAAGTTACCTTCTTTTTTCAGAGCTTACTCTTTAGAATGATGACTCTGGGTACCAAATGTTAGATCACAAAGTAATAAAACTTTGCAGACTTTAAAGAGGCTTGTGCTTTGAGATTCAAGAACAGTCTGTGACCACCTACTGGTTAAGATAATTGCTGCCAGAGTAACTCTGAAATATAAATATGAAAATGAATTAGAAAGATTTGGCATGCTTGTAAAAGCAATCCTGGCTTTAGTATCAGCCAGTGACTCTCACAGTAAGAGTGTTTTCTTCTCTTCCTATTCAGCCAGGCCCAGATGGCTGTGCTTTCTGCATCACCTCCCTCTACAGTTCAGTGGTTTGCACAAGTTTAGCTAGATCATGGGCATGCAACACAAAGGCAACACAAGAGGAGATCACAGAGCAAGCATTTTAAAGTTTTGCTGAACAATCTGAAGCCATTACTTCATCCAGTGCTTCATGCCAACCCTTAGAATGATGGGCTGGGAGTAATTGTGAAATGTGTCTCCCATATGGCTGGCAAAGATCTAAACATTTCATTTTTGTTCTGTCTGGATCCAAACAGTTCCTGGCATATGTTCATTAGGGGGATATTATTTTCCTCTTAGTACACAAGATTTTAATAATTTATGAGAACAGATTTTTTATTCCAGCATTGAAGTGTTTAGTTCTTCAAGTACTCTTTGTGCCCAGACTTTGCTAAATGCTAAAAAGTAAGCCAATTTCATCCTTTTCCAGGTACCTGTTAAACACAGGATTCCCAGTAGCAGCAACTACCATGAAAAGACAGGCCACATAAACCAGACATGCACTGACTTGGCTTTCAGTGCATGTGCAAAACCAAATAAATATTCTAATGATCAGAGAGCAGGTGCGGAAAACCAACAGAGGTAGAGCATAAATCATACTAATGTGTTATTTACTCTATAACCCTTCCATTCACACATAACTTTCCATTCTGTGGTTCACACATTATCCGTTTTTGTATATTAATGCTAAAACTTTGCTATATCTTAATACCCAAGCAGTAAAATTTAAGACTAACAGTGCTACCTGTTAATATTTAAGTTTCCTATCTAGCTGTATCAGCATTGAGTGTTGTTATTCTAGTGATGCAGGGTTTGTGTATAAGATGGAAATCAACTAGTGATTACACAACTTCAGTGTTTGTCACTCAGTGTCAAAAGGTAAATGTGCTTTTAGAATAAATTTTTACCTTCACCTTCAGTTCTATCACAACTTGAAACTTCATGCATACTAAAAATAAGGCAGAAAAACCTGAGTAGTTACATGTGCTGATTCCCCACTCTCCCCCCCTCCCCATGCCCCGGGATTCTGGACATATAAAAAATAAAAATATGAGACTAATGAGGAGAATAGAAAACTATAGAGAAGAGTCTGAGTTCTTCAAGATACTCACTATAATATGCACCTTTTAAAGTATAATGAAGAATTTTATCCAGTTTCTTTTGAGTGAAAGTCTGTGTTTCTTCTGCAAGTAATGCAGGTTTTCACATTAAGCAGAATCTAGACTTACTGCAGTGGTGCTGGATTTTCTTACACAATTATTTGAAGCAGTTGCATACCAATTTAATACAAATGTAATCACAGAATGGTCTGGGTTGGAAGGGACCTCCAAAGGTTATCTAGTCCAGCTTCCCCCCTACAGTCAACAGGGACATCCTCAACTAGATCAGGGTATCCAGAGCCCTGTCGAGCCTCACCTTGACTATTTCCAGGGATGGGGCCCCAGCCAGCTCCCTGGGCAACCTGTTCCAGTGTTCCACCACTCTCATAGTAAACAACCTGTTCATAACATCCAATCTAAGTCTGCTCTTCTCTAGTTTGAAGCCATTTGCCCTTGTCCTACCACCACAGACCTTTGCAAACAGTCTCTCTCCATCCTTCTTGTAGGCCTCTTTCAGGTACTAGAAGGCTGCTATTAGGTCTCCTCGGAGCCTCCTCTTCTCCGGGCTGAACAATCCGGATATGCCTAAGAAACACTCTATGATCCTGGGCAGTACCTCAGTTTTAAAGTATTACAGCAGAAGTATGAATGGAAGGCCTTAGTATTTGTCAGTTGCCCTGACTCATAATTACTTTTCATAAACGTATTGACACAATATATAACACAATAATGATTTTTTAAAACCCATACCTCCACTTCTTAAAGTCTACAAACTATCTAGAGTTTTCTCTCCTTATTACCCAGATGTCAAGGTACTTGGTCTGTTTTCAGATATGCCCTGCTTTTACTGAACAGAATCAAGGTTTGTGGATTCATCCAATATTTAGACATACACTTTCCCTTGTGCTCCCCTGAGAGTGAGATTCTATTTCCTTCCCATCCTGCAAATTTCTGTGAACTGTGATTTAATCAGTGTGTTAACTTTAATTTTAATTTAATAGATTACTTCCTATCACATTCAAATTCTTAAAATGCTAACGCTTCTAGTGCATGAATAGGTGGAGCCGTCTCTTACACAGAAAGCAGATAGAGCCTCTTAAGGATTCCCTTAACTTCTAATTGCATTGATTATAACTTTGTTAGGTCTAAATATATTGTTTAAGTTTTGTAATTAAAGTTGGTAATTCTGAGCTACTTCAAGAACTTTCTTTAAAAAAAAGCTTATCGCCCCTTATGAAGGAAGCTGCAATATTTTGTTTAAATGCCTAGCTGTTAACTACCTACATTAAAAGTTAATCTATTTAAGTATTCACTATTTTTTTCCTAGAGAAAACCATTTTCACTTCCTTTTAAATACACAACAAAACAGCCAGTCTGTCATGTATATCCTTGGCACAGAGCAGATGCCTTTTTCGATCCCTAGAGTAGGCAATCTATTGATTGTATAGTATTTCCTGCAGCCTACTTTATAGAAGGCCTACTTTATATCACTGATAGAAAATATTCCTGTAGGCATAAGATACTAATTGAATTATTTTAAATTTGTCAACAACTAGCATCAATTTGTACTGTAAACAGGACTATGAGAATAAAGTAAAACTGCTCTATAGTTGGAATGGTATCTTTTTAGAAGAAAAAATGTTCTTTCAAGCAAAGTATTGAACTGTGTTCACAGACAGTTTTTCTTGTATCATAAAAAATACCCAAGGAGAATAACCTCAGTAGTCTACAATGTATTCTTCAAGTTTTTTCTGTGTAATAGTATAAATTTCTGAACAACAGACATTTTCAATGGATAGCTATACAAAATAATAAATTAATAACAACACTAGGTTACAGCATTTCTAGAGGTATTTTTTCCTTCAGTTGAATAACAGAAGACATTGTGGAGCAGTAAGAGTTTACAACTCTTCAAGTAAATAATCAAGCTTATGTTAATATAGTATACAATATTATATTTATCTCTATGCTTCATTTAACTTCAAGGAGGAAAGCACCACTGCAGTTATAGATTAACTAGGTCATACCAATATACCATAAAGGTATCTTCTCAAATTATCCTTATGTCTGATTCCTGCAAGGGTCTGAAAGCTTGGCTGCAGCTCTCACTGACCAGTTATGCCACATACTTTCGCAGCAACAATTAAGTTCACAAGCGAAGTAGTACTCCCCTGCCCCCTCACAGCTCATTTCATTTGTCACATCATGGTTGTGCTTGCCCTGAGTTCTCAACTGTACATAGTGTAAGAGCCCTCTTGCTAAATAGAGCATTCAAATGACAACAGCATCATGCCTGAACAGAATCTGTAGCAGATAAAGCATTTTGTTTTGACTGAACTGGCCATCAGACACTTTTAAGGTCTTTTATATTATGAAGTAGCTGCTCAAAACTCACATTCCTAACCCACAAAACCAATTTGGGTTTGGGATCATGGACTATATCTGCAAAAAAAAAAAAAATAGCACTGGGTGAGGTAAACTGAGCAGTTCTCTGAAGACATAGAGAGTCTTTGTTGGAGTGTTCTGCCTTTAAAAGCGTTAACTGGTAGCTAGTCAACGCAGTTACTGTTTTTCACAATAGGTAGTGCAATTTAATTAACAATATTTCAGATGGTTACTGATATTCTCATTTTGTCTAGATGTACTAAATCATTTGTCACAGTTTTGGCTAACTTGATGTGAGATCTGCAGAGTTTTCAAGTGACTTATTTTGTGACTACCTCTAAACACAAACAAACAGACTTTAGCTATGTTTTATCCCAAAATTTTGTCCCAGCTGACCTCCCTTTAGCTATGTTTTATCCCAAATTCTTGTTCACATTCTGCAACTGTCCACATAAAACCCATTTCACCTAGTATTGAGTGAACCTGGACTCATTTACACAACTAAGGATATAGATTTATATATAGTCTTATTTCAATTGAAACTCAAAATCCCAACTATTGTTCCAAATTGGAAATTGATGGTTAAAGTTTGTTGTAATTTAAAATCATAACAAAGTGGGAACTACACTTTTTTATTTTCCCCCCTCATTCCTCTTCCTAGACCTCATTTATGATTCAAATTGCATTTTAAACACAAGAAGGTTACATATTCAAGCAAGAATTAATTTACACTACATTCCCTGTTTCTGATTAGAAGCGTTTTGAAGTAAGACCTGGATTTACAGGTCTAGCAACTAGGAATGTCCTTTTCTCCACAACCTATCCATTGTTAATTAAATCACACCAGTAACCTGATACAGCATTTTATCTTTACTAGTATGACAGCACTGTCAGAGATGTTTTACATCCTAGGACCTGCAGTAAATTAAAAGGTCCTTGGAGGCCATCACCACTTGACCTTTTGGTCTGCTGAATTCCAGCCAGGGCAAGAGAAAGTGTGTTCTACTTTTAACAATCACCTGCATGCTAGAACAGTGTCTTGTTAATGCTTGCCTGCTTCCTACCCTTGGCAGCTCTAGAATTGTTCCTACTTGATGAATTTGAGACAGGACCTGGGAGAGCCAAACTGACAACAAATGGTAATTAGAAGCAGAATTAAACTATATTGAACTGACTTCTGAATTAGATAATTAACACAGTACAGTTCTTCTAGTACATTTCATTTGGTATGTTGTCTTCATAAAATTGTCTCTGTTTTAGGTTGTTTTCATATAGCCAAGCTCTCTGAATATGATCTTTCTCATCCTGAAGTTGTCTTCACATCTGGTTATGGCAGGTCTGAGTATTCCCCTTTGCATTCCTCACTGTTAGGAGGACAGACTTTGATTTACTATAATGGAGCACATCAGAACCATTGGGACTCTTGTATGGCAATCAGTGCTGCCCAGGTTAGGAAATCATGTAGTCATCAACCCCAGTCAAGCTAAGGCTATCACACAATGCTTTTCAGTATCAGTGAATTAACAGGGCCTGCTTTGCAAACTTCTGTTTTCCTGGATCAAGAAGCAGGTAATTTGTTCCATAATCAGAAATATTTCAGTTGGCACTTCATAAGCTGCCACAGAACATGGATTTGGACACCTGAAAGAGAGATGGCAGTTCATGGAGTCAAACTGAACATCAGTTTATGTTTCCCTGTTGGCTTGTTGTGGATATTTCATATCTGGAATGGAGGAAGAAATAAGACTTCTTCATATTTCCATTTTTAAAAATTAGTATTCTTATTGCCCCTTGGTTCTGTACTCCCTCTTCAGTGTATATATATACATGCTGCCAGCTCTTAGACTCATGAAATTACTGCAAGATGATGTGGCTGAAAACAAACCTATTTTTATACATATATGTATGTTTTATATATATGTAAGTAATGGTTTTCATCTGGAGCAGTCTACTGAGTTGCCACATCTGCATGGTTCCTGGCATAGGGGACAGCAGCCAACTGAGCAGAAGGAAGTGGAATCTTAGCAGCATCTGCCACACGTGTTTGGCTGGGTCAGGAAACTGTACCCTCAGCTGTAACTGCTATGAAGAGCTGGATTTATTTGGGTTCTTCTTTCCCATCCTTTCCTTTGGTCTAGACATCCCCTGCCTCAGTCAGGAGTAGGCTGAGGGTACTGAACCAGCAGAAAACTACTTACTACTGTTCTAAGGTTAGTTTATAATGATTAACGCTATGAGGCAGGTCACTGTAACATCAGACAAGCACTCAAATGTTCTCAGGAAAAGCCCTGACAGCATGCCCGGAGGGAAGCAGCGGGACTGCCAGTCCCAAGATGATCTCCAAGATTCAAATTTCCACCTGGCTGCAAAAGCCAGGGAACTGCTCAGCCAGCTGTGCACATGTCTTGTGTCCCCACACTCCTCCCAAACCCATCTTTAAATTTAGCTATCTAGTAACTACATCCATGGCTACAACTTCAGATTGTACTATTTCAACTACACTAGCAGAAATATATCTCTTCTGTGTTGATAAGAACAATTATAAATAATAAAAATATATATATTGCAAGTATCTTGCCAGCTTACTGAGACACAATCTGGTTTACAGTACGCTTTTGCAGCTTAGTGATGGTGCAGGCGAACATACTGGTGCTTTGCTTTTATATTGATGTT
This sequence comes from Psilopogon haemacephalus, assembly GCA_013396835.1. NCBI lineage: Eukaryota > Metazoa > Chordata > Aves > Piciformes > Megalaimidae > Psilopogon > Psilopogon haemacephalus. Next base: position 1,631,225 of record VWZI01014441.1, read on the forward strand.
GAACTAATATTTAACTCATCACAAAAGCACATAGCATGGGGAAGGAAAAAAAAAAAAGGAAGAAAAAATACTAGCAGTCCCAAGTTTTTAGTGATAGTATGAATTTGGGATGTCAATGCCAATGTGAAGGATGTCAAAATAGAAAAAGAAGGACTGATGTAATTGATTTTGATCCTGTATATATTTTTTTCTTTATTCTTTTTTAGCTGGATGCAGATTAAAAATACTGAAGAGAATCTGGGCTTCCAGTCTGAGATAACATGGCATTAATGTGGAAAGACCAGAATATATGTTGGGTAATAGCTATTACATTTGTATTAGCCATAACAATGATACTTCGATTGTACCTTTTACTTAAGCATATCAGTTAACAAATGTAACACTACCATTTTTTCATAAGCAGAGAAAAAATTGAATATTGAATTGATGCCTTGGCTAGTGTTGGTCTGGGACCACTTACAGTTCCTTTTGTGAAGCTCTCTTGGACTGGCAGGACTTACAAAAGGGACTACTGCCTTATCTTCAGCCTCTACAGCTGAATTTACCAGACTGCAAACAGCTGCGTTAGCATGATGATGTCATGCTGCACTATTAAAAAATATTTTATCTTCATCATAGAATCACAGAATGGTTTAGGCTGAAAGGGACCTCAAAGATCATCCAGTTCCAACCCCCTGCCATGGACAGGGACATCTCCCACTAGAACAGGTCACTCAAGGCCTCATCCAACTTGGCCTTCAACACCTCCAGGGAGGGAGCAGCCACAACCTCCCTGGGCAACCTCACCACCCAGTGTCTCACCACCCTCACTGGAAAGAACTTTTTCCTAACACCCCATTTAAATCTCCTCTCTGCCAGTTTAAACTCATTCCCCCTCGTCCTGTTATTACAAGACCTTGTGAATAGTCCCTCCCCAGCTTTCCTGTAGACCCCTTTCAGACACTGGTAAGGCTACTATAAGGTTTCCTCAAAGCCTTCTCTTCTCTAGGCTGAAGAGCCCAACTCTCTCAGCCTGTCCTCACAGCAGAGGTGCTCCAGCCCTCTAATCATCTTCATGGCACTCCTCCGGACTTGCTCCAACAGTTCCATGTCCTTCTTGTGCTGGGGGCTCCAGAACTGCACACAGTACTCCAGGTGGGGTCTGACGAGAGCACAGTAAAGGGGGAGAATCACCTCCCTTGCCCTTCTGGCCACACTGCTCTTGATGCAGCTGGCTGTCTGGGCCACATGTGCACACTGTTGGCTCATGTTGAGCTTTTCTTCAACCCAGACCTCCAGGTCCTTTTCCTCAGGGATGCTCTCAGCCATTCACCACCCAGCCTGGATTTGTGCTTGGGATTTGGCTGACCCAGGTGCAGAACCTTTTTACAGTTAAAGACAAGGTATTAGGAAACACCCACAACAACAAAACAAAATCCAACAAAGAAAAAGAAAAGCACAAACAAAAAAATCTCCAACACCAAATGATCAGACAATTAGAGAAGTGAGTGAGTATGACTTGGCAGGTCTGCTGAAAGCATACTGCATTCCAGGTGGTGTAAGAACAGAAGGAATGCTGTACTAATTCTCTTTCAAGCCAGACTGACGTCCAGAACAGATTTTTCACTGCTGATGGTGCAATAATATTCTGCCATGTAACTGTGTCCTGAGGGGCCATTAGACATTTTTTTACTTCAGCTTAGAGTTGAGTAAGTCTGGTCTGTACCACTACAAAATGTAACCACACAAGACCTGTAAGTTCTGCTCTAACAGATGTTGTTTGAGTCCACAAAGTAGCATAGATGCTGACAGACAAAACCTGGCCATAGAAGTGTATGATGCCACAATCTTCAAGAAGTGATGGTACGCCCCATCACAATGTAAAATATTTGAGATGGCAATTAGTTTTGCAAATCCACAGAATGGAGTTAAAATGAATGAAAAAAGGTGCTTGTTTAGACTTTGACTCTGAAATGCTGACTATGCATTTTAACTTCAGTCACTAAAGCTTCAGGTACTGCTTTCAGATCCATCCTTAGAGAATAGAGGAAAGAACACATTACATTGTTGCATGACTGAATTCTCCCATGACTCTGGGAATCAGAATCTCCTTCTGATCCAGGTAATTAACAAAAATTTCAAGACTCAGCAGCTGTTTGTTTTCTGAAACAAGGTGATTATATGACCACAGCAGCAAAATGACAGTGCAGAGAAGAGAGCAGTAAACTCTTAAGTTCCAACTCTGAGAAATAAGCCTGTATTTTTATTCAGTGATCTCGAAGAAAATACAACAAGAAAGATTACTCAGGACTTTGACTGCATACTTTCACAACATTCTCACCAACTTGAGTAGTAATAAACTATAGTTCTCTCACACCGATTGGAGCTAAAATAAAGCTACGTAAGATTCTGTGTCTTTAATACCAAAAAGACAGCATTACCATTAAAAACACAGTAACTCATACATAAACATGCTCAACAAGGCCAAACCTAGTCAAGCACTAATTTTTCGTCTCCTACGAACCTCTCTCACTGTCTTTAGTGAAAAAAAAGAGAGTAATATAATCAAGATAGATCTGAGACACCTACTATCTCACCATAAAAGCCCTTCCCCCTTTACCAAAGATGTGGTAACTAATGTAGAAACTTTATGTCTCAAGCTCTTTGTATTTCAGTCCTTGGAGTATCTCAGTCTATTACAAGCTGCTTTTTTTCACTGTTACACTGATGTGACTGAGGGATTGCTTTGTGTTCATCCACCTCCAGCAGCAATTTCAATCACGGCGAGGTATGAACTGCAAATTATGAATAACTGCAGTCTTATACTAGAATAACGTGAATATTTAATAGCTTGAAAGTACTCTGAATTGTGAACTATAGAGCGCTTACCAAAGACCACTAAGTCATACAAAATCCTGACTTCTGTTTTGCAAGTCATTTCAGGAAGTTTATACAGCCAGCATAGAATTTGCAGTGAGTCAAGTATAAAGGACTTTTGAAGTTACAGCTCATTTGGCATTTTTTTCAAGCATATGAAGTGTCTCTTATTAGATGCAGAGTTAACAACACCCATAGTTGTTTGGATTTTTCTAAAGCATATTTCCTGCATTGTGTAATAGTGCCAGGAAAGGATTTAAAGAAGAGTTAGGTTGCTAAATGTTACTTTTCAGAAGGTAAACAACCTTCTTTCTAATGTTTTTCAAGTTTAACTGTGGCTTAGTTCAAAGGCTGATAAAGACTGTCATATAGATCATAAACTAACCCACACAGTAATTGCTCTTTAAAGCATGTGTTGCAGAAGAGCTTTAGAGACTTAACAGTCAAAGCTAGGACTGCTGCTGACTCTAATAAGTCTATCTTCAAAAGCTACAATAAGTAGAGTGTTAAATATTTAGTGAGGCAAATACGTTGTTTTTCTGTACATTCAATTTAACAGGAGAAGTAGTATTTGATGAGCTAAATTTAATCAACAGTTTAAAAGGATATTTACAATTTTAGATCTGTCAAGCAAGATGCTGACATTCACTAGAAAAATGATGGAGTACAGGATATTTTTTTCAGGATTTTCTGATCTCTGAGAAGATGGGGATGGGAATGGCAAAGTGATTGTACTAGAAAAAAAGTGTTTCTGTGTGAAAACCAGTAACAGGGTACCTTACAGATAGCAATATTATTTTTCTCTGTATTGTTGGTATATGATTATTTTTAAAATGTATTTTTATCCATCTAGAAATATATTTTAAGATATCTACTTTTAAATATTTTCAGTGTTATTTTTATATATTTACTACAAGGATAGCATTACTATAATTTTATGTTTTAGTCATAAGACAATTGGTACAAAGTTCTTCATAGCTTATAACAACACTTGCCTATTTATTTTGAAATTGAAGGTTTTTTTAGTGGAGCCACAATAAATACATCACATGTACATTGCGTCACTACTTATTATGTTTGTGTAAAATCAGATTTCCCACATTTATCTGAAGATGCAAAGATCCCAGGTTCCTCACTGTTCCCAAGCTTAAACAATGCAGAGAAAATGGCCTGTGATCTAATTGTCCCTCATTACTGAATTGTGAGAATGACAGCCATCTGTATACGGATAAGCTTTGCAGTATTGTCTTGTTCAAGGGTATAATTTTAACATTATGTTGTGTGATACAGTAAATGGAAAATAATACTGTTCAGCAGTTCATGCTCTGATCTCCATATGTAGCTTACTTACACTTTTGGTCTTTGTGTATTTTGGCTTGCTCCTTTAATAAAGCGGTCACTGTGGCAAGGAAAGTATACAAATATAACATAAAGCCTTTAAAATGTATGTTAACATTTGACAGAAGGGCCATTGCCTAAGGGAAATATCATCCTTTCTGACTCTTCATATTTATCTGAGTATCAGAGAACTTACATTTTGAATATGAAATTTAATTGCTCTCTACTTAGCCAGCAAAGCAAGATACAATTCTAAAAAGCCAAGATTTTGCTTTTGTATGTCTTTGTGTCAAAAGCTTGCCTAATGCACAAATATAAACAGAAGTCAAGGCAGTGCCAGGCCATTATTCTTTAGCGCTTTTCTGTTTTTTTTTTTCTTTTGTGTTGGTGGTGAAACAATTTACATTACAGAGGAGAGATTCTAATTTGACAAGTTTTTGTTCAAGTCATTTTCAGGATACAGCAGGGCGAAGTTGTTAAGATCCTCCAAGCACGACACTAAAAGAGTTGTGAGGGAGCCAAGTATTATGTTCAATCACGTTTATTCTGCTTCAAAAATTTGCTTTTTAACTTAGGTAGACACTGGTTCTGATACCGCCGCTGTGATTGAAAAATAACAACTCGTTTGCAGATGTAGGTCAGATTCAGTGCACTTTCTTTTTTCCTGCTGGCGATCCTTTGTCTTTAGCAGGAGTATTACCTGACGACTGCTTCCAGTACGTGAAAATCTATGAAGAGCAGCCAGAAGCCTTTGTGTTGTGCTTGTTTTAAGCTGTCGAACATCACAATTACCAAACAGTGTCTAATTAGTACATTTAGGGCAGAACTAGCCCCTAAAACTTGTATTTAAAACAACTGTGAACAAAGAGATTTCAGTAACAAAGACTGCTTTATTCTGATCTAACTAGGAGTTGGCCAGACTAAATTGTACTCCTGGTTTTCTGCCCAGGCTTTCTTCCCTGTGCCCTTTCCTCGCATGACAAACTGATCCTTTACCTTGAGTGGCTTATCCTGGGAGGGAAGAAGCCATTTGAGAACGCGGGCTGTGTGAGCAGGGCAGAGCAGGGAACTGTAAATTTACTCTCCACCAAATCCAGCGAGTATTACACCACTTGGTTTTTATTCAATCCAGTATTTGGATTTCACCTTGGTGCAGAGGCCCGAGCAGCACCAAGTAACTGCCCTAATGGTGCCAGGGCAAGTATTATAACCCATCACTGTTAGACAATTGCTGTATTTAACTGTGAAGACTATGCAGTCTAGTTCAATGCTGCAATCCAAAAGGCAATTCAAAAGCCCAAGTGTTTCATGACAGTAAAAACCCTGTTTTGCTTAACTACTACAGATACCGCTAAAATCGTCTCCTAAAATGTCAGTATTCCAATGCCTGTCACTGCAGAGGTACACCGTTCAGTCTGCTGTCCCGTACTCTTGGTAACAACGAATGCCCACTGCAGCCCCTGGTACGCCGGGCGGCTATGTGCTAGGCCTCGCCTCGCTGGCCAACTGGGCATGAAGCTGAACTCCCCTCCTGCCCTGCCCTCGATCATTCCAGACGTCAAGGCCAAACCCCCATCGCCGTCGGAAAGCTGGGCTGCCGCCCCGAGCAGAGACGGGGGCCGGCCGGGAGGGTGCGGCTCGGTAGACACAGGCACCCCTCCCGCCTGCCCGCAGGTGCAGTAGGGAACAATAGACAGCCGCTAGCGGGTCAGCCTGCACCCGTCAGCACTGCCGCAAAGAGTTCCGGCCGGCGGGCAAAAATTCCTCCTTCGGCAAGCACGCCTAAAGTAGTCCGTCTTTGTTCACCAGCGGCAAAGGTTCGAATCACCTGTGTCCTTCCGCCGCAGCGCTCTTCCTCACCGCCCCCTGGCCCAGGAGCTGCCCGTCGGTGCAGGCGGGGCTCGCTGGGGCGGGGCCGAGGCCTTTTGTGCTCCCAGAATGCACCAGCTTCTCCTCCGCGGGAAACAAAAATGGCGAGGGGCTGCGATGGAGCCGGGCTGTCTGTGAAGCGGGATTGACCCCTCCCCCGCTACCTTTCCTGTGCCGCGCCGCGGGGGTCCGTGTTCGGAGGGGTCCCGCTGCACGCCGAGGACCCGGCCGAAACGGTGCGCCGCGGAGAGGCTCCTGAGCTCGCCTATTTCCCTTGTATGAGGCGGCTGGCACCACTGGAGAGACCGAATGAGGTGAGGGGTGGGGGGNAGGCGCGCGCAGCCCCGCAACTTGGGCCACCGGTGCCACATTCCGCTCCCCGCGACGGCCGCGCGCCATCCCGCAGGGAAAGGGCTGCGAGGGGCCTCGCTTCGGCGCGGGGGCCCCGCAGGCCTTTGTGGGAGGGGGAGGAAGCTCTTTCCGAGGCGGACGCTGGCGAGCGACGGAGGGGTCAGTGGTACTCTTCAGTGACCAAAACAAAGGGAACGAATGCTGTAGGCCGTCTGACGGGGTCCGTGGAGGAGGTGCTGCAGCGGTGAGGTTGCGATTAGTCTTGTGCCAGTGGTATTTTTATCTTCTCGTTTAAGGACGTTGTTTCGGTTGGCTTCATTTGTTCGAAGGCGAAGAGAACAGCACAAAAGGGATGGTGGTGTACGCTAGGAACTTTGTTGTTTCCTTCTTTTTCTTTTTTTGCAACGCCTTAGCTTTTAGTCTGTCAAGCTAGACAAACTGATTGTGCTCGGAAGCTTTTATTTTCAGTCTACTAAGATATGGTAACAGTTGCTGGCTGAAAGGATGGGAAATAACGCATTTCCTTCGGTTTTTGAATTCTGTTGGATGAATGGGTTGATACTGTTAGCCGAAGAGAACAATATGGTACATGCCAGATGCTTTGGACACTGATACTGGTGTTGAAATACCAGAGGTTATTATCCATCCATGAAGTATCTGGGTATTATTTTAAATAGAGGGCCTGTATAATTAAATGGAAGGACCTGGCAAGAAAGCAGCGTAGCATTATGGGTTTTTTTTTATTTCCAGTAGCTGGGCTCTGCTCATTACTATGTCTGACCTTTTAAAGTTATGGGCTTAGTCTAAGTGAAAGTGTTCAGTGCTCTATGCTTAAAGCAGGATAATAAGAAAATTTCCCTGTTGTTGTTTCTTTTAGTAAAAGGTAACAGGTTAATATTTGTCCACTGTTTTGAAACCTCAAATTACAACTACTTCGAAAGAGCTTGAGATTGAAAGAAAAAGATCTTAACTTCTGTAGTATTAGAATACAGATTAATAGGTTCATATTTTTTCATTGGGAAGAGAACAAAGGAAAACGAAGGTTGAAGCTAGGAGAGAAGGTGTGTGATGAAAGTGAGAAGGGGTTTTGCAGAGAGCTACAAGACAGTGAAATATGAGTCTATATGGAGAGCATAGCAGTAACGATTTACACAGTTAATTGTTTATTTTGTCAAGTATAGATGTGTGACTTTTCACAACTTGTCTTTTCTACTCTGGGAGAAAGTTTAACTCTGTCAAAGATCAAAAGTTGTTTTATTAGGGCTAGTTACTAGTTGCTGAGCTATACATTTTTAAAAAATAGGTGGAAAACATATGCACTAGTAGTATCAGCTGGCCTTGGATACTGTTGTTTATCCTTCTTTGCATTAGGAGAGCAGATGAAGTTCGAGAAGAGCGGCTGTAATAACTAAGTTGCATCTAATTTTCTAGTAGAGGGTGAACTTCTGTAATCCATGAAGGGAGATGTGACTACAGTACTAGAGGCACCTAAAAGTGTTTTAAAATGTATTTTGATTTCCTTAGGCTGGTTGTGGAGGAGAAAGCATAAAGGGAAGAAACATATAACTAGAGTGAGTTAACAGTACTTTGACTGACCTCTGAGCTTGCTGCAGGGTTGGTTTCACCTTCACAGGCCTTCTTTTCAGGAAATAGATGCGAAGTGTGCCTTGGAGTAAAACACCAAAAGAAGGATTATAAAACCATAGGTATTGATGGAAGGTCCTTGGCAGGGTAATGCCTCTTACTGAAAACAGTGAAACTAGCTGATTGTTTTGAACGACTTAGATTTGAAGATGATGGTGTCTTCCTAGAAAGTGTAATCTATATGGAATGGTGGAATCAAGGAACTTGATTTTCTCAGAGAGAAAATCATGATTGCATTCCTGATGATGTATTCTCCAAGATACCTAATGAATGAAATAATACTTTTATGTTTCAGATTGATTTATTTTAAATTTCTTTCTTTGGAGTGCATATGGAGTTGTTCTTAGACACTAGTCTTAAAGAAGGAGGTTTGTCTTTACAGGGTTTTGATTGTCTCTGAAATCCTCTAATTTCTTTCCTTTCCTGCAGTGTTATTGTCTATCTCTTTCACTTCTTGGGCTCATGACCATACTATGCTCCCTTAGATATAGAATCATCAAATAGTTTTGCTTTGAAAAGGCATCTAAGATTTAGTCCAGCCATTAGCCTAACACCACCATGACCGTTAAACCGAGTCCCAAAGTGCAATGTTATAGAAGAAAACACGTAGACACCTCCAGGGAAGGTGATTCTACCACCTCTGTCTCAAAACAATGTGTGACATTCTTGGTCTGAATAGACAAGGTGATGTCTTTGATAGCCCTTAATAGCTCTTTGGGAGAGCTGCTGGCCTGTCGGAATAGCCTAACAATGAAAGGAGAATTTCTGTGGAGGCAGGAATTCGCCCTTTATTTTAAAATCGCTGGTAACAGCGCCATGGGAAGGCCAATGGCAGACATAGCACTGGAGCACACACCTCACTCTGCTTGCTTCCTTTTGTGATTTGGAGAGACACTGCCGCCCACCACCACCAAAAGGTTATAAAAGGACCACAGCTTCTGGAGTCAACATGTTGTGTCTGCCACAGAAGGCCCTGCTGGGATGGGGATGCACACCTGCCACTGAAGGACTTGGACTATGCCTGTGAAAACGTCACTGGGTCCAAGGAGTGGTGATATTTTTCTCTTTTCACCTCTCTCTGGACCCTTCACCATTTTCGTTGCCATTCCCTGGACATGCTGCAGCAACTCAATGTTTGTCTTTTAGTGGAGTGACTAAAGTAAAACAGTACCTGAGGTGTGTACCAGTGCTGAGTACAGGAGCACGATCACTTCCCAAATCCTGCTGCCCATGCTATTCCTGATAGAGGGCAGGGTGCTGTTGGCCTTTTGCTGCATCAGTTTCAGCTGTCAGACAGTACCTCCAGAAAAAACTGCTGTCATGCAGCTTTTCAGCCACTCTGCCCCTAGCCTGTGTTACTGCATAAGGGTGTTGTGACCCAAGTGGAAGACCTGGCACTTAACCGTGTTAAACCTCATACAACTGGCCTCAACCCATTATTGCTGTCTCTGAAGAGCCTTCCTACTTTTGAACAGATCAACGTTCCTGATGCCGTTACTGTCTTCATGATAATACCTTCTGCCTTTTCTCTTTGGGTATCAACACCCGATCAATCCCAAACCAATGGCTTGTACAGTGCAGGAGATTGATTTACATGGGAAATATGTAAGGGAGAATGTTAATTCATAGAGTCAGTCAGGGTTGGAAGGGACCACAAGGATCATCTAGTTCCAGCCTCCCTGCCATGGGCAGGGACTCCCCACCCTAGATCAGGCTGCCCACAACCTCATCCAGCCTGGTCTTAAACACCTCCAGGGATGGGGCTCTAGCCACTTCCATGGGCAACCCGTTCCAGGGCCTCACCGCTCTCATGGTGAAGAACTTCCTCCTCACATCCAATCTGAATCTCCCCACCTCCAGCTTTGCTCCATTCCCCCTAGTCCTGTCACTACCTGATAGCCTAAAAAGTCCCTCCCCAGCTTTTCTGTAGGCCCCCTTCAGATGCTGGAATGCCACAATAAGGTCACCTGGGAGCTTCCTCTTCTCCAGACTGAACAGCCCCAACTCTTTCTGTCTGTTCTCATAGGAGAGGTGCTCCAGCCCTCTGATCATCCTCGTGGCCCTCCTAATAGGTGCTCCAGAACTGGATGCAGTACTCCAGGTGGGGTGTCACCAGGGTGGAGTAGAGGGAGAGAATCATCTCCCTCGACCTGCTGGCCACACTTCTCCCGATGCAGCCCAGGATCTGGTTGGCTTTCTGGGCTGCAAGTGCACACTCCTGGCTCACGTTGAGCTTCTCCTCCACCAGCATCCCCAAGTCTCTCTCCGCAGGACTACTCTCAAGCCATTCACTGCCCATTCTGTGTTCTATAATAATCTTATAAAAACTAATGCTTTCACTTTGCATATCAAAGAGAATGAAAACGTTAATTCTTGAAGGAGAATTTAAAGAAAACCAAAATCACAAGTGGTTGGTGGTATTATGGACATGAGAATTCAGTTATCCTGTTGCCTACTTCTTTTTAGTAGTATGAGTTAGTCTATTAAGGACAGTGATACTGCATAGGATGAAAGATTGGCTTGGGTTAGAAGAGGTCTCTGGTACTGTCTTCTGTAGAACTGTCCATGAGGCTGGACTGGATGGCTTTATCTAGTCAGTACTTGAAAACCTGCAGTAATGGAGGCTGTACAACTACCTTGGTCCCCTGTTGCATTGCTGACATGTCTTCATACCCATAGGTATTATATTTCACTCTTATTACTTGTCCTTCTGCTATGCACTACAGAGAGACTCATTCTATCCCACTAATTTTCTCATAGGAGCCAGAAAGCTGTTGCTAGGCCTTCCTGAAGCCTTTTATTCTCCAGGCTGAATAAGCTTGGTTCCCTCAGCCTCCCCGTATGGTGCTGTGCTCTAGCCCATGACTGTCTTGACCCTCCACCAACTAACTTGTCTATTTGGATGTCTTTCTTGCGCTGGAAGAACCAAAACACAGTATTTTAGATGCTGTCCTGAGGTCTGTGCAGAAGGAAATAATTGCCTCCCCTCAATCTTTTGTTGGTGTTCCTGTTAGTATAGCCAGGGATACCATTTGCCTGTGCTTACAGGACATACTGCTGGCTCGTTCTGCCAGACTTCTAGCCAATCTTGCAAACCTAACTTCAAACCAGGCTTAGCCAGGATGCTTTGCAGGACTTAGCTTCTGTCTCTGTTATCGTAAATGAGATTTATGAGCCATTTGGAACCTCGTGGAAGCTGAGGTAATTAATACCCATTCCTTTCCTCTCATCCACAAATCCACAAAGCCTCTTTATTATCACAGAAAGTGTTTTGTCAGGACGTGGTTTATCCTTAGTAAATGTATATTGTCTGTTCCTAGTCACCAAGTTAGTGTATCTAGAAATGTCTTCCAGAATGATGTACTCCATGGCTTTTCTAGACACCTAAGTGAGGCTAACCAACCTGTGGTTCCTTAAGTTGTCTTGATCCTTGGCTCCTTTTGGAGGTAGGTGTAACATTTGCTATTCTCTAATCATTACAGATTACTCCTGTTCCCCATAACTTATGGTAGTAAAGACCAGTCCTAGGAAATTATGCAGTTACCTTTGTGCTCTTGAAAGCTGCCTGTCTGGTCTGGTTTGCCTGCATGAGTCAAGTTCACAGTTGTTTAAATGTGCAGGAAGCCAATTCACAGGTCACTCAAGCAAACAATGCTTAACAAATCCATCATGGATAGAAGTTAATGTATTATTTAAAGCAAAAAACCTTTGTCCTATCAGTGATTTCAGGGCAGCCAGTCTACATCAGCTGCCCTTGTCAGCAGGGTGAGAAATAGTAACTTGTTTACTACTGAGGTCTAACCAGTCAACCGTAGTGCTACCCATCATACCCATGTGTGATCTTTCGTGCAATTACTATCCCAATAGGGTGGGTGGTTGTGTTGTTTTTCTAATCCTTTGAAAGACTCTTTTTGGCTATGATTTTTGCCTTGAACCTGTCTGACACTTCAAAGATCTCTCTAGTAATCACAATCTTTTCACTAGTGTGTGGGTGGGTGGTGTGGGTTTTTTTAAATGTATCTATCTGCTTTCAAAAGTACGTGCATCACACCTGACAAATGTCGTAAGTCTTGCTTAAAAGTAAAGAACTGATGAACTGAGTCCATGCAGCCTGTTCAATGTTAGGGCTGTGAATTTTTCAAAAAGAAGTTTAGCCAGGAGACTAGGAGGAAGGCAGTTATGTGGCTGCCTCTGCTGGAGGTTTTCAGTGGCTGACTGGATAAAGCTACCTGGTCTGACCTCGTGGCTGATGCTACACTAGCAGGACTAGAGACCTCCTGAGATCTCTTCTAACCTCAAATCTTTCTATTACCGTAAACAACTGTAGAAGCTGCAAATATTTTTGTGAATAACACTTAAATAATTACTCTTTGCTTTTATAGTTTGAGAGATGACTTCTGTCTAGTTGTTGGTGTGGTGTATGTTTTTAGTTCACAGAGTAAAGTTGTACTGGAATATCAAATAATGTAAAGAGCTCGAAGTATATCTTGTAGATTTTCTATAATATAGCACATTGGAAGTTCAATATTCATTTGACTAGACAAACTAGCATAAAGAGTCTAATACAGGTGTGTACTGAATCCTCTGAAAGAAATTAATTTGCTAATATAAATAGCCTATTCACATATAATTGGAATAGTCACTGGTGCAACAAAATCGCCATTGAGAAAAGCAAAGTGACCTTTGTTTTCTTTCATCAGGCTGATCATAACTTTAGGTCTGAATTAGGACAGAAGTAGTGTCTTAAGTTTGTAGGTCATGCTTTCATGAGTTGTCTCAGTGGATTAAAATTTTCTGTTAATATGCTTTGGGCACATGCTTAATAAAATACAGGTTTTGCAGGCTGATTTGAAGATACTGTTTGTATTAATAGGGTAGCTGTGCTCTGTTACAGTATTTGTGGATAGGGCAGTCCTGAAAGAAGCTTCCTGAAATTGTGTGCGTTGTCAGTGAAACTTTCTATAGTCCTGTTGTGCAGTCTGGCAGTGCCAGCTGAGGGAGGTTTGTGTCCCATTTGCTTGTTTGCATTTGTTTTGCTATGCTGACAAACTATTCTGTGAAAGAAATCAGTGAACTAAGTGAGATGGCTGAAAAAAATAACTGTCCAAAGGGAGTTTTTCTTAATAGGAGCTGTTTGATAGCAGTTATGGAATATGAATGATCTTAACTTGCTGGTGCTGCTGAGGAAAAAGGTTCTTGGAAACTGCACCAGGAGAGTGCCCTTGACTTCATTCTTGCTAATTAAAATCAACTTGTTAGAACAGTTGTTCTTCCTGTTTAATTACCATAAAAAAAATCATTGAGTGAGTGTTTTTCTGAAGGAACTTCTTAACTGTGTGGAAAGTAACTGTTAAAGTAGTAGCAGCCTATTGTGATAACTAATCCTCCTTTCAGTCTGTGTGTTAGATAAACCATAAACTATCACAGCAGGAGCTACTTATGAACTGTTTGGTCATCACTTCAGCAGTGCTATCTTCCACAAAGAGTTGTATGGACAATAAGTGTCAGCTTTATTGGCTCAAACCTTTACTGTGTGTCAAGGTCTTTGCTGGTCTGAAGTAGCTATTGTGAATTCAGACTGTTGTATAAGTCAATATATAGACTAATTTAAGAACTTTGTGACAGAAAATGATGAACAGCACATTTTTGTTATAATATTGAATAAGGTTATGGGGAGAACCCTCTACTTGAAAGAATGTAATGATTTTGAATAATTTTTGTTGTAATACAGAACTATCTTTAAAGCAGTTTATTTCTTGAGTGGAAATCTGAACTAGATTATGTATAATAAATTGTATATTTTTGTTTATTCTCTGCAAGATCTTTCACACCTTTAAGTACTGAAAAAAAAAGAGCCAGCATTCTTGCCTTTCACCTCCCTTCTCTATTCTCTTAGACCAGAGGTGGAAAGAAAAAAGGTGGAAAGAAAATCTTTGAACCTCTAGAAGAGTAATTTTCTCAAAAGACTTGAGAAAAATTTCAGGGAGCATTTGTTTTAGGTGCATCAGACTACACATTGTAACTTACTGACCTATTCAGTATGGTGAATCAACTTTATACATGTTATTTGAAGTATCTGAATACTTCAATACTTTCTGATGACAAGTCCTTTCCTGGAGAGAATTACTGGCTGACAGCTGGTTTTATTTTACAGCTTTTTCTGTCCTGTTTTGATCTTGCCCGAGACATGAGGGGAAAATGACAGTTTACTGAAGCAGTGATGAAGGCTATAAGAGATCTAGAGTACTTGGGAAACAAAGTAGTTTTGGTCACCTGTCATTGAGTGCACTCTCAGCAAGTTTGCAGATGACACCAAGCTGTGTGGCACAGTTGACTTGCTAGAGGGATGCTATCCAGAGAGACCTGAACAGGCTGGAGAGACGGGTTCAGGCCAACCTCATGGCATTCAACAAGGCCAAGTGTAAGGTCCTGCACCTGGGTCAGTGCAATCCCAAGCACAGCTCCAGGCTGGGTGGCGAATGGCTGGAGAGTAGCCCTGAGAAGGACCTGGGGGTCTGGGTGGATGAGAAGCTCAACATGAGCCAACAGTGTGCACATGCAGCCCAGACAGCCAACTGTGTCTTGGGCTGCATTAAGAGAAGTGTGGCTAGCAGGGCAAGGGAGGTGATTCTCCCCCTTTACTCTGCTCTTGTCAGACTCCACCTGCAGTACTGTGTGGAGTTCTGGAGCCCCCAGCACATGAAGGACATGGGACTGCTGGAGAGAGTCCAGGGGAGGGCCATGAAAATGATCAGAGCGCTGGAGCACCTCTGCTATGAGGACAGGCTGAGAGAGTTGGGGCTCTTCAGCCTGGAGAAAAAGCTTTGAGGAGCCCTTATAGTAACCTTCCAGTATCTGAGGGGGGCCTACAGGAAGGCTGGGGAGGGACTGTTCACAAGGTCTTGTAATGATAGGACGAGGGGTAATGGGTTCAAACTGGCAGAGGGGAGATTTAAACGGGATGTTAGGAGAAAGCTATTCACAGTGAGGTTGGCGAGGCACTTGAAGAGGTTGTCCAGGGAGGTTGTGTCTGCTCCCTCCCTAGAGGTGTTGAAGGCCAGGCTGGATGAGGTCTTGAGCGTCTTGATCTAGTGGGAGGTGTCCCTGTGTATGGCAGGGGGTTGGAACTGGATGATCTTTGAGGTCTCTTCCAACCTAAACCATTCTGTGATTGTATAATAGTTGGTACCTGGGATCAGGGAGGACTTAAACTGTGACTCAGTTATGCATGAGGATGCCAGAATTATCAGGCTAGGGGAACATTTGTTTGAGCCATTATTGTTGCTCTTACTGTCATGTCATTGTTCAGATCACACTGATTGCAAGTATGCTTCAAATGGCTAATGTTTTTGATTTAAACTGTTCAGTACAAAATTCTTGACTGTTCTCTAGAATGATTAATTTTTAAAAAGCTATTACAATTCCAGTTTTATGTTTGTATTGAACATAAATAGTAAACTTTTAGGGAGAAGTGATTCCTTTCCTTACCTAAGCTATCTTGAGATGAAACTTTTCTCTTTCAGTTGACCTTCCCATTTAACTTCCCAACCTGTCCTTGGTGTCATAGTTATCCATACATTAAGTTTCTGAAGAGAAAATGTTTGGACTTAGGAATAATAAATTTGATTCATAGTCTTACATTCTGCTTATTTTTGAAGATTCTCATTATCTAAGTTACAATTTCTGTATTTTGCTGCTTTACTCAGAATGTAATGTTTGATATCAAAATTGATGTAAAAGCATATTTACACTTGTGTATCAATATGCTGTACATTCTGGAATTATATGAGAAAAGAGATATTAGTAATACACAATTTGAGTTTCATGTGTGAAGAAAGAATGTGTTTTCCTTTGTTATTCTTTTATCCTAGGATTCTAATAGACAAGAAAGCTTATTTTGTTTTAGAAACTTAACATGTGGAAGTTCTTGTGCTGGAATCTTCTATCTGTGCTTAGTGGTAAAGCATGATGCTCTGGGGTTCTTATGGGTTTGTTTGTGGTGATGTTCTGTTTGTGTGTCAGTGTTTTTTTGTTTTTTTTTTTAATCTGATTAACTGACTGGTGAGTATTACATTAGTTGAGTATTACTTTCTCTGCCAAAGCTGTATAGGTAGAATTAGCTTAGGACCTTCCTGATTTCTGTGCAACTTCAGAAAACTGTCAGTGACTAGATTGAATAATGTTTTGAATAAATAGTCCTGTATTGAGTCTTTTTGATGCTTCTGGTGATTTCACAAAGATCCTTTGAACTGGAAAATTTGTCTCCCCGTCCTTGTTTACAGCAGTTGATTTTTATGGAAGATTTTTCATTACATAAACTTCATTATATAAACTTCAAATTTTATAAACTTACAAATTTTGTAGCCTCTGAACTCTGCTAAAGGTGTGTAGTATCTGAAAATATGACCAAATACTGCTGGAGCTAGCTAAGTGAGTTCTAACTGTGGGTAATATTAATATTTTAAATTTATGGTTTCTTAATTTAGCATAAGTCTGATTACTTTTTTACAGAGACTCTACAGCAGTGGGTAATTCACTGGTCCATAAGCGGTCTCCTTTACGCCGAAGCCATAAAACCTCAGCATCTCTGACCAAGCTGCCATTACGTGATGGACAGAAAACCCAAAAGCCACTGTGTAAATTTGAAGAAGGTCAGGATGTCCTAGCTAGATGGTCAGATGGCTTGTTTTATCTTGGAACTATCAAAAAGGTAAACAAATTTTAACTTTATGCTAGAGTCTTGCAGTATCAATGGTTAAATATTACAATATTATTGTTTCACATTAGATATATTCTTCTGCTTAGTCCTTGTACTCATGGCTTCCACTTTTTTTCTTTTCAGATAAACAAACTGAAACAGAACTGCTTCATTATATTTGAAGACAGCTCCAAATCCTGGGTTCTCTGGAAGGACATACAAACAGGCAAGAACTTCAGTGAAGTAGTCATTGTTTGGTATTTTATTTGCTCAGATTACTGTATACGATAAAATTATTGCATTATGTTCTGTTATCCTAAACAGTAATATAATATGACCTGAGAAGTACACAAATCAAATTTTAAAACATCAAGCAAACAAACCCAGACCAAAACCCAACCAAAAAAAAAAAAAAAAAGGGGGGGGGG
>VWZI01014441.1:1648441-1678303 GCA_013396835.1 Psilopogon haemacephalus
AATCCCAGCAAGAACAACAGGATTCTTTTCACTCAACTCTATCATTGCAATTACTTGTTCTGTTTTGTTGTTCTCGCTGTGTACAGGGGCGGGGAGGACACTTTGAAAAATAATGACACTTGTGGGGATAGAATTTAATACTCTTTCTTAACAGCAAACTCCAGACCCTACTTTGTGGTGAGTTTATGTCCTCCTATTGTTTTCAGCTGAAGCAACATTATGTGGAAAGAATCCAAAGACTGGAAAAGCCAAGGTTTGAATGGGGTTTTCACATACGAAAGTAACACCATAACTGTTTTATGTAACCATTAAAGATTTAGAAGTGTTTCTGTGATAGAAATCTGATGTGATCTGTGGTTACATAACTTCTAGACTGCATTTATATTCTTCATTCAGCTATTTAATTTTGATTGTTTGTGTTAAGGAACTGTATAATAAGTAGGCAATATATAGCCCAGATATATCCAATATACTGATAGTTTTATTTAAAGAGTTAGAATCAACTGTTTCTACAGTGCATGGATCTGTCGCTAAAATTACAAAAAAAAGCCATACATGTGGTAACCATTCCAAGTGCAGGTAGAAGTTAAAAAAAATTTTTAAATCACCCTTTCATCTGTTGTCTAGGAGCCTCTGAAAGTGGGGAAATGGTCTGTACAATATGTCAGGAAGAGTATTCAGAAGCACCAAATGAAATGGTTATATGTGATAAATGTGGGCAAGGTAACTAGATTTTTTTTTTTTTTGTTCTGCTGTTACTACATTTAGTTTGTTTTATGAAGGAATATATTTGCCTGGCTGTGTCTGACTGCTCTATTGATCTTAAATTTTATAGCACTTAGTGGCTATTAAAACTCAGTGAATAGTGATAATCTCTGTTAATACCTGTTTTATAAGTAACACTTCTTTGAGAAGTGTTTGAGACTACTTTGAATGTGTTACCATTTATTATTTTATTATTATTATGTATTTGACTACAAAGTAGTCTTTGACAATACTTTAAATGTGTTATTTATTATTTTATCAAATATTTGTCACTTACTGATGAGTAATGCTTTATAGTTTTAAAATAATGTAAAGTTAATTCTGTGTGAGCTTCTTTCACTATTTTAATAATAGCTTGGTTGCTAACTTTTGTGCAGGATATCATCAGTTGTGTCACACACCAAATATTGATTCCAGCGTGATTGATTCAGATGATAAATGGCTCTGTCGACAGTGTGTTTTTGCAACAACAACAAAGGTGTGTTTCTGGAAAAATGTTTCTTAATATGCTCCATTTTCTGTTTATAGCTTATTTTCTCAAATTGAAACAAATTTTAAAAACCCAGCATTTTCCCCATGTTTTATTCTTTAGTTACCTTTCATATGGATGTTTTGCATGTTGGAAATAATTTTTTTTGGAAACAAATGACATTTCAGCTTTCAGTTTATTTTTGAACATGGACACTACTATAAAAGTAAATCAAATGGAAGTGTTTTACTTGATCATAGACAAATTTTGGTGATTTGGAAATGGAAGAATTTTAAATTTTCAGTAGTATTACTGTTTGTGTAAACTGATGTATTTGTTTTGGCCCAGAGGGGTGGTGCGCTTAAGAAAGGACCAAATGCCAAAGCACTGCAAGTCATGAAACAAACATTACCATATAATGCAACAGACCTTGAGTGGGATGCGGGACATAAAACCAATGTCCAGCAGTGTTACTGCTATTGTGGAGGACCTGGAGAGTAAGTAAACAGAGATAATATGGAAGAACTTTCCTCTGTGATGCAGCTGCAGATGTTATCCTTGATCCTGCAGACTTTTACTTCTGAACTTCTGTTTCTATTGTCTACCCAACATAAAGCAGAATTTTACATCTCATATACACAATTGTACTATTTTAATGATTTGTAGTAAGCATATTTTTCAGGACTTCTCCAAATTGTTTTATCATGTGACTGTGACACAACCTTAGAGTGCATTCTGCAACTAGCACAAATATTTACTTTGTATTGCTACTGTTAATGTGTTGAGCTTTGATAGAGTTCTTAGATCTTCTTGTGATTCTAGGCAGCATTTTCCTGATACAAACCTGGCTTTGCCACTAGTCACAAATAGAAATGTGTGTAGACTTTGCTTATTTTTGTTAGAATAGACAGTTTTCTAGTTCTATCATAACATTATACCCTGATGTGTGATTATTGGTGGGGGAAAGACTTTTTTTTACTTATAAAACATTAGAATATTCTGCTGGTTCTTTTTTGAAGGAAAGGTAGGAAGAGGATTTCTTAAGCAAGTGGAGGTAAATGCTCTAGTATTTGTATGAATGAGTGAATGAACAAATTAATATTGAAGATTTGAAGTCAGGGCCATTAAGTTTTTGAGTTTGCACTTAAAGGACTGAACTTCAGCTTGAAGATTTTGCAGACTTTGACAAGCATCATTTCTGTTTTGCTGTATTCCTTCTCTGAATAGGGAGAAAATGAAAAATAAATCTTATATGTAAATAGGTTCATTTTGGCAATCCAGGTAGTTCAAGTCTCAGAACAAATATTTGTGACAATGCAGCTGTGTTGTGATTCAGAAAATGCAGGGAAGTTTATCTGGTATGTGAGATCTTATGAGGTAATAAAATCGTAATCATGGAGAATTAGAAAGGCTGTCAGAGGAAATAGAATTTTAGTTTCTTCAATAATTAATCCTTTTACTAGACTATCTTTTCATTTTTATTAGTCATGCTTTTATGGTAATTCATTATTGAACTAAATGTTAGTGAAATATCACTATAGGTGACCAACTTGTTTTGTAAACCAAAAACCAGCTTGTGTTAGAAGATCCCTTGGTATTTAATTTAAGCATAATCAAGAACAATTTTCAAGTAACTACTTTTTAAAAAATACGTCTTATTTTTCTTTTTGAAGCTGGTATCTAAAGATGTTGCAGTGCTGCAAGTGTAAGCAGTGGTTTCACGAGGCGTGTGTGCAGTGCCTCCAAAAGCCAATGCTTTTTGGTGACAGGTAAGAAACTTAAAATTTGCTTTTTCATTGTCTTTTATTTAAAACATGGTGGGAATCTCACATGCAGGCTTTTTTTCAGACATCTATAATACAGCAGCATTTTCCAGAAATGGATTCAGTTTTGTGTAGAAGATAATACACAACAAACATATGTTCGGGTGCCAGGAAAATATAGCTTTTCATCTCAGTTTCATGGCAGAGGATGTGGTGGGGTGTGATGAAAAGGTAACCAGTGGATAGTTGGATTTGAACTGTTATGGACTTCGCTGTGTGCAAAAGTCTGTAATACAGTATGTACTGGGTACTGAGAGATTTGAAGCTTTTATAGGTCCTTTAAAGTGGTTGGATAGAGGCCTTTGAGTTGGCATTGTAAAGGGGAGTAATGTGTTGTATGCAGACACCACGCTTCAAAGTAGTCTGTCAGTGTATGTGTGCAGTACTAGTTCCATGTATTAACAGTATAGGAATTGGGAGAAAGCTGGAAGAACAGTAAGGCTGAAGGGAACTCTGTACATGCTGTGTTTGTGTCTGATGAGTTGCGACAAAGAGAAATGAAAAAGTGTATTGGTCTGTGCTTTCATTTTATGAGGAACTTCAGGTGAGAGAGAGCAGGAGAAGGGAATTGGAGTACTTGTTATTTATTATAATTGCTTTTAGCTGTTGTGCTGGAAATACCTGTAGGAAGGAAATGAATTAAGACCCAGGAATGCATTGGTCCTTCAAATGCATGCTTACCCTGGGGCACTGACTTTTGCATTTGCAAGAATGGAGTAGGGAGAGGACAGACCATCTTCACGGAGGTAGTCACAGGTTGAGAGACTTTTTTCAGGGAATATGTAATAGTGGTACCAGGAGAAAATGGAGGTCACTCTATCTGTCCTAGTAGGTGCTAGTACAGATCGTTTAAGTCAAATAAAGAAAAATGGGAGATTCACAAATATCTCCTGACTGGGGTTCAAGCCTGCTTAGCTTTTGTAGTTTCCATAACTAGGGTGTTAAAACATTGAGAGAGTGTGTGTGTGTATTACAGATACCCACCACCCAGAGACATGTGCGTATATGTATATGTTTTTAGGTTTTATACGTTCATTTGCTCAGTTTGCAGTTCTGGACCAGAATACCTCAAACGTTTACCCTTGAGATGGTAAGTATGATTTCCATTTCCCTTGATATTTTTATAGTCCTTGCAAAAAAGGAAATCCACTTGATTATCTTGAGTGGTGTTCTGAGTTCTTACTGTTTCTTGAACAGCAATTTTGAGAGAAAGCTTATTCTTAAGTGTAGAGATAGATTGCAACTATGTGGTCTTGGGTTTTATTCCTATGGTTGTTCAGTAAAGTAGTAATAATCCACTCCCTTGTTTATGTGGATATTGCAATATCTGAACAAAATATTTTTTGCAGGTTTAGGATCCTGCTGTTAAACCAATTATATTGAGTATTGGAATACACAACTTGATGTTTTGTAATAGTTTTTGGTGAGGCCTCAACAGGTAATTGTGGTTTAAAACCTTAAAACTAATCCATGTTAGAAATTATATCCCAATTTTGTGGACTAATAAGTATATGGTAGAAATTATACTAATAAGTATATGGTAGAAATTGAATAAGTTAAAAAAATGGTACATTGAAGTATGAGTTTGGACTTAAATATCCCATGGCTTAGGCTAGTTTTGGAGTTTAAAAGAGCATCATGATAATAAGTGGAGGCAGAAATGAAAGCAAAAGTCAAAGCAGAAAGAATCACTTAAGGATAAATAAGGAGGCTGCAAAATGTTGTTTCCTGGACTGAGTGCTTTAAATTGTGCTTTGTATTTCTCTACATTGTGCTATTCTTGATTAATTTCAAAGAAGAGAGAGGCTAATTTTTCTTTTCTTTTTTTTTTTAAATTTCTGAATTCTAGGGTAGATATAGCACATCTATGCCTTTACAACCTAAGTGTTATTCATAAGAAGAAATACTTTGATTCAGAGCTTGAACTCATGGCCTACATTAATGAAAACTGGGATAGATTGCATCCTGGTGAGGTAAGTAATGGGACTGCTCTTTGTTTTTCTTCACAGTGTAATTTCTGGATGCATCTGCTAATGTCAAATAATAAGATCATATTTTATTTCCTTGCAGAAATAAAATGCTTTTAAAATGATGTATTTCTCTATGAGCTGTGAGATTTCTCTGGAGATTCGTGTAACTACTTCGTTATTTGCATGGCAACTTTTGTTTAGTCTCAGCTGTTTTTTGCATATGTATTTTCTTTCTTTTCCTTTTATTTTACTTTTTCATTGCCTGGTACTTTTTGGATATTTTCATGTGCGCAGATGAGAAAAATCTAAATGTAGAGCTAAATACACATTGTATTGCATATGAAGACATTTTTCAAGTGACTGAAGTGTAAAAAAAAAAAGTACACAAATGTTTTTCTTTCATCCTTCGTCCAAGCATGGGGTGATCAGTTTATGTCTACATATAAGAATTGTTTTGATCCTTTTTCAGTCTAATTTGTGCTACTTGTCAAGACATCATGCCTTTTGTTCCCTACTATACTAGTTATTCTTCCAGTTATTTGATTTACTGAGCATTAAAGGAAATCCATTTCACCAAGCAGACTGATTTCATAGTTACATATGAAAAGCAGTGTAGATAGTTGTTTCTGAGTCTAAGGTTGGATACAGAATTTGTGACTTCTGATTGGCATACTGCCAGTAATGCATAGACATTTTTGTGCATGAAAGTTATTTAGCATTTTGTTAATACAGGTAGCGTTACAATAGGTATGAATTTTTCTTGTGAGTGCATCCTACTTTTATACTTCCCAATAAATTGATACACTTTTCAATTTTTACAGACACCATTTGAAAATCAAATGTATATTTTTAGTTCAAATGATTAACTACTTTTACATATTTTAAACAATTTCCTATTATCTGTATGTTTTTAGACTGGTTGTCAATAATTTGTTAGGAAGACAAGCTAACACTTAACCTCTATTTAGATAACAATTAGTGTCATTATGAATAGGTGTGTGGTTTACTTTGTAAGTAGAGGGAAGATCCAAAATAAGGAAACTTGTCTCTAAGTGTTACTTCCAGTTCCTTATTTGATATTTCTGCACCTTCCAGGAACCAACTTATTTTGAGGTTGAACACTACATTTTTGAAGAGTTAGATATTGAATAAATACATGAGAGAAAAATTGAGAAAAAACTTAAGAGTCACAGAATCAGTCAGGGTTGGAAGGGACTACAAGGATCATCGAGTTCCAACCCCCCACTGCCATGGGTAGGGACATCCTACCCTAGATCAGGCTGCCCACAGCCTCATCCAGCCTGGCCTTAAACACCTCCAGGGATGTTGCCCCAACCACCTCCCTGGGCAACCCATTCCAGAGTCTCACCACTCTCATAGTGAAGAACTTCCTCCTCACATCCAGTCTGAATCTCCCCACCTCC
Source organism: Psilopogon haemacephalus (assembly GCA_013396835.1). Taxonomy (NCBI): domain Eukaryota; kingdom Metazoa; phylum Chordata; class Aves; order Piciformes; family Megalaimidae; genus Psilopogon; species Psilopogon haemacephalus. The sequence continues at coordinate 1,654,893 of VWZI01014441.1, forward strand.
AGCTTTGCTTCATTCCCCCTAGTCCTGTCACTACCTGATAGCCTAAAAAGTCCCTCTCCAGCTTTTCTCTAGGCCCCCTTCAGATCGTGGAAGGCCACAATAAGGTCACCTCTGAGTGAAGTCTGAAAAGATTCTAAATGTCTCTTACTAAATTGTGGAAAAATAGTATTAAAATTTGAGGCATATATTTTACTACTACGGTTAATTTCTTTAATAAACAGCTATGGATTGTATTGATAACATATGGTAAAAAATATGGTTAAAATGGGGTGAATACTTCCCTTAACTTCCATAGTTGCATATATTCAGTCTTGCTTATTGTTGTTTATGAGGTTGTTAGTTATGAGTATATTGGCTCTTTTTAGCTGTTTGCACATTTGTGCATTTGCATCTGTCCTGCTTGGTCAGAACTGTGTTCTTTACGAAGAATTTGAAGGTTGGGATTCTTGAGCTGCAGATTCTATACAGTTTGCTTTGCAGTATTCATACTAATAGTGAAACTTACACTGTTAACTCTGTAAAGACAAATTTATTGCCGAGCCCATTGGATATCAGTTCTGGAATGTTTTGATGCAGCTACTGGAAATATGGTAGCTTCACTGGAATTTTAAAGAGTTGTATAAATAAAAATGATCTTTCAAATTCTGTTACATTAATATATTCATTTTATGGTCACCACTGTATTTGTCCTGCTAGATGTCTCTAACTTACAAGTCTGAGAACTTTCAGAGGGAAGTTTACATATTTTGGTAGCTTTATAGAGTAGAGATTGGCTGTTTCAGGATTTGGTGCAGGAGGGGAGGGTCTAGATGGCTTCCACAGCATATACTTCATAAATGTACTTCATATCCAAATTTGTAGTTAACAGTAACTCTAGCAATAAAGAGTTCAGTTACTTAAAAGTTAAATGATTTTTTAATAATTCACAGCTGGCAGATACACCAAAATCTGAAAGATATGAGCATGTACTGGAGGCATTAAATGATTACAAGACCATGTAAGTTTTTTTGATAATTCTTGTTTTAAATATTGTTTACCTATTCAGTCTGATGCAGATTACTCCTTAGTCTCCTTTGCTCAGTCTGTTTGGTAATTGCTTTGGCTGTAGCTAACATTAAATTTTTAAACTCTTTCAATGTCAAACTATGCTATTGAAGAACTATTTCAGTGAAACAAAGATCATTTAAACAAAAAACTTTCCATCCTACCATTTTCCGTTCTGTATTTGAGTGAGGATTGCATTAGGGGAAAAAGGAATAAAAGAGCATTAGAATCAATATATGAATTTGCATAGTTTTGCATGTACACTGTTATTTTATAAGTTCATTTTCATGAGGTCAGAATATTTACAGTTAATTTAAAATCATCTAGGTTTATGTCTGGAAAGGAAATAAAGAAAAAGAAGCATTTGTTTGGCTTGAGAATTCGTGTTCCTCCTGTGCCACCGAATGCTGCTTTAAAGGCTGAGAAAGAACCAGAAGGAACTTCTCATGAGTTCAAAATTAAAGGCAGAAAATCATCTAAGCCATCAATTCCTGATGTGAGGTAAAACATTCAAGTGATGTGGCTACTGAGGGTGTATTTTTTGTGCCTACAAGAAAGGCCTTTTTAAAAAAAAAAACCCATATCTGGAAATGTGAACTGTTTATGAGAACAAGGCCTTTGAATGAATTTGATTAACTTCCTAACAAGGTCTTCAAAGAAACATTAAACCTCCCCCCCCAAAAATAAAAACAAAAACCAAAAAACCCCTAAGAAGCAACTTGAAGTTTATTAGAGCTGTAGAACTTTGCTGTTGCTTGGGAAAGAATCTCTTACCTTTCTAGAATTCTTGCACAACAATCTCACCAGAATTATGAATAGGAAGTATGATATGGAATTGTAACTTGTATTAGTAAATGTGGTGGTTTGTTTTTTTTTTGTTTGTTTGTTTTTACCAAGTATGATCGCACAAATAAAAAATATTAACACTTGTTTGTTCCTCTTACATGTTAGAGGGACAATGTCACTAGAAAGATCTCCTATCTGCTTCTATTATTCTGGAGACCAAGTACATAGCTTTGTACCTGGCAATTTTAATTTACCGGAATAATTTTAAGTGCAGTGTTTTTGCAATAGACATCTAACTGTGTATTGATTGCCAAAGGAAAACATATATTCAATGAAAATTATCTTCAATAATACAGAATAAAATATAAATTTTCTTCTAGGGAATTAAGTAATGGTATAGAAAGAAAGGGGAAAAAAAAATCAGTAGGTCGTCCACCTGGTCCCTATACAAGAAAAATGATTCACAAAACTCCAGAGTCGTCTCCTCTGGTAAGGTTTTAGATATGAAGTTGTGGTTTTCTGTTTTTTTTTTTCTTTTTTAATGCACACCCCACCCCCCACTCCCACCCATTTCTCTCCAAACGGATTATAATTTTTGAAGAAAATATAACCAGTTAATCTGAATCATGATGTTCCCCGCACTTACCCTCAAACTATGTTGATATGTTAATTAGAACTAAAGTACTTTTCTGGTTTTTNGAATTACCCTGCAGTGTTGGGTAAATAAAAAAAAAGGCATTACAGGGTTGTTGATCTTTGTTGCAATACCATGTCATTTATCTGTTTGCTTTTGAAATGTCAGCTCAGTTTTTGATGTAAGATTATTTTCTTTACATGGCAACCCTGCTATCTTGCATACCAGGAAATCTGATGGAACTGCACATTCATCCAATACCTCAGATGTGGAATCCACAGGTGCTGCCAGTATGAAAGAAACTACCTCATCTAGTATTTCCAGACATTATAGGTAATTATTCAATTAATCACATGAACTGCTGTAGAGATTAGTATATTAATTCATTATATTTAATAAAACTTTCTAAAAGCAGGTAGGAAACAGCTGGTGCAGTAGTACTTCACCCGTAATAAAGAGAATTGTGGAAAGCATAGAATGTCAGGGGCTGGAAGGGGGACCTCTTGTCCAGCCCCACTGGCAGAGCAGGATCACCTGGAGCGGATCACCCTGGAATGCATCCAGACAGTTCTTGAATATCTCCAGAGAGGGAAACTCCACAGCCTCCCTAGGCAGCTGCTTCCACTGCTCTATCACTCTCACAGTGGAAAAAAAATGTTCATGTTCACATGGAACCTCCTATGCTTCAACTTCTACCCATTGCCCCTTGTCCTGTCACTGGCCATCACTGAGAAGAGGCTGGCTCCATCCTTCTGGCACTCACCCCTTACATATTTATAAACATGAATCAGGACACCCCTTAGCCACCTCCTTTCCAAGATAAAAAGCCTCACCAACCTCAGTCTCTCCTAATAAGATGTTCAACTTCCTTAATCATTTTCGTGTTCTGCACTGGACTGTCTCAAGCAGCTCCCTGTCCTTCTTGAGATGGGGGCTCGGAAATGGACACAATCCTCCAGATGAGGCCTCGCCAGGGCAGAGTAGAGGGGAAGGAGAACCTCCTTTGACCTACTAACCACACCCCTTATACATTCCAAAATGGCATTGGCCTTCCTTGCCAGAGGAGCACGTTGTTGGCTGATAGCCATCCTTTCATCCACCAGGCCTCCTATGTCCTCCTTCCCTTCACTGCTCTCTGGCAAGTCAGTCCCCAGCTTACACTGATCCCTGGGGTTGTTCTTTCCCAGGTGCATGACTACACTTGCCCCTGTTGAACTTCATTAAATTTCTCCTTGCCAAACTTTCCAGCCTGTCTAGGTCTCTGAATGGCAGCACAACTCTCCTGTGTCAGCCACTCCATCCAGCTTGGTGTTGTCAGGAAACTTGCTGACAGTACATTCTATGTCCTTATCCAGGTCATTAATGAATACATTGAATATTACTGGTCCCATTACCAACCCCTGATGAGCTGCCCTAGTTACAGGCCTTCAACTAGACTGTCCCAGTGACCACAACTCTCTGACTTTTCCTTTAACCAGTTCCCTATGCACTTCACTACTTGATCACCCAGACCATACCTCAGTTTAGCTAGGAGGATGCTGTGGGAGATGGTGGCCAATGCTTTACTGAAATCAAGGTAAAGCACATCCACTGCTCTTCTATCCACTTGGTTACATCCTCGCAGAAGGTTATCAAGTTGGTCAAACATGACTTCCCCTTTGTAAAACCATGCTGACTGCTCCCACTCACCTTGTCCTTCATATGGCTGAGTACAGTGCTGAGAATAAGCTGCTCCGTTATCCATCTGGGGATGGAGAGGAGGCTGACTGTCTATGGTTACCAGGGTCCTCCCTATCCTTTTTGAAGATTGGAGTGATGTTTACCTTTCTCCAATCCCCAGGTACCTCTCCTGTCCACTGTGCCTTAGCAAAGATGATGATGATGAGTGGTCTGGCAATGATCTCCACCAGCTGCCTGGGCACTTGTGGGTGCATGCCATCAGGACTTGTGGACTTACGGATGTTCCATTTACTTAACTGTTCTCTAACTCAGTCTTCACTAACCCAGTCCCCATCAACCAAGGAAACCTCCTCCTTGGGGGTGTGGGGCTCCTGAGTATAGACTAAGACAAGGCATTCAGCAACTCTGCCTTATCTGCATCCTCTGTCACCAAGGCACCCATCCCATTCAGCAGTGGGCATGTATTGACTCTAGTGTTGGTTCTATGCAGTGGGATCCTACAAGAGACCTCTTGCATGACAAGTCTAGTTTGTTAAAATGTGAGCTTCTGCTGTACTTCCAGTCCGTTCTGATCTTTTTGGCTAACTTACATGGAATCTGGTCCAGGTAGTTATAAAGAAATTGGCAAGGTTCTTGAGGATAGATACCTGGATGAGAGGTAGACTCAAACCAGCAACTGACACTTAAGAAGGGGTAGGCAATTTTCTAATCATCTGTGGTCTGGTCAATCACAGCCAGTGCTGTGAAGTTTTTTCTTTTTTTTTTTTTTCTTTTTTGTTCCATTGGTTAGTTGTGTTGTTCTGTGTCAGCTGTGTGGTGGTGGGTTTTCTTGGTGTGTTTTGTGGTGTGTTTGTTTTTTTTCCTTAAGTTGAACCCATAGTAGAAAATAAAGGTAGGAAATAAGGTAGGAGGTGTAGCAGAAGTGAAATGGAGGCAAGTCTGTTGCAGAACTAGTGGGAGCATAAGTAGAGAAGAACTGCGTATGTTGCAAAGAGAAGTAACATTGAGGATATGATAGTTCACTGGGATTTGGAATATCGAACAGCTTAGAGTAGAGCTATAAAACACTTCAGTGAATGTAAAGACAGAACAGAAGAAAGCTACTCTTTATCAGTTCTGTGTACAACACAGGATGTGTTTTTGTTGTGCTCACTAAATGCTGTTTGTAAATTACGTGGTTAAATTACTGGTAAGAGTTTGACTCTGTAAAGGTTCCTTATTTTTCTAATAAAGGCCACAAAAGGGCTGACACGTACCCTGAATTTTAGCAGCATTTTTTCTTGTGGGTTTGTGTGTCCATGTAGAAGTATAATAAGTATGTTGTGAGAAATTTAGGTTTTTTAATATTTTTTTTTTCACAGTCAGTACAACATAAAAAATACTTTGATAGTGTTCATAAATTATTAACTTTAATTGACTCTTCTGTAAATTTTCATTTGAACTTTCCTCCCTTCTGAGGTACTGCAAACATGAATTGCTCTCCTACTGAGTTACATGGATCCTCAATCTACTTTTCTGTCTGGTTTATGCTATCAGTTGTTTTTATGAGTCATATTGTATGCATTACTGTGTCAGTCTGCCTTCAGAAACTTCTGTTAAGCTTCTGAAATTGCTTCCTGAGGACTAAAGTCGACTACAGTTTCTGTCCATTTTCCTTTTTTTAATGTTAAAAAGAAGTGCTTTTTTCTTCAGTATGTTATTTAGGACTCTTGACCATCGCAATTTGTATACCATTTAATTTAAGAATGTGTTTTAAAACAGGCAGAAATTACACATGTAGGCTTTCACATAAGGATTTGTATCTCAAACGTTTATTTGGATTGTGATTTTTTTCTTGGTTAATGCCAGAAGCTTTTCGTATTATCAGATCTAAATCTGTGTACTTCACATGTATATATTTTTCTGGCAATATACAACAAACCTTTAGGAAGTAATGCGTATTGTAGCAAGTAGATAGAAAATAATGATGTATGATAGAATTGGAAGTGTTTAATGTTTTTGAGTTTTGAGATAAATTCAGCTTGAGAAACATATCTACACATTTTTTTTAATATGCAAACTTAGCTAATATCAAGTCTCAAACTCCTTATAGTAGAGATTTTGTATTTGAGGCCTACCTGTGAGATCAAAGCCATATTTTTAATTTGAAAATTTAAGCACATTTTCTGAAGGCTTTTGTGAAGACAGTATTTTAATTTGTTTAGGAATGGGAGTAAGATGTAGCAAAATAGTACTTCTAACATATCTAAATATAAGTTAATGTATTTTAGCTAATCTTTCTCATTTTCACATGTTGTTAAATAGTACAATTTGTCTTAGGTAAATATTTTCTAAGAGCCATCTTGCTGGTCATCTATCTATAGGCTGCAAGTGCTTTTGCCAGTGAAGAACAGAATGAAGATGTTACAATAGGAGTTGTGTGGAAAAAAAAAAAAAAGATAAAGCATACATTTAAAACTGTTTGTTGAAGTTAACGCTGGTTGTTCTTCTTTTAATAGTTTATCCGATTCAAGAAAAAGAACTCGTACAGGAAGAACATGGCCTGCTGCAATACCACACTTGAGGAGAAGAGGTCGCTTTCCACGAAAAGCACTCCAGACTCAAAATTCAGAAATTGTGAAAGATGATGAGAGCAAGGAAGATTACCAGTATGATGAACTCAATACAGAGATACTTAACAACTTAGCAGATCAGGAGTTACAGCTTAATCACCTAAAGAACTCGATTACTAGCTATTTTGGTGCAGCAGGTAGAATAGCTTGTGGGGAAAAATACCGTGTTTTGGCTCGTCGGGTGACACTTGATGGAAAGGTGCAGTATCTGGTGGAGTGGGAAGGAGCAACTGCATCCTGACTGTAGGACTGAACATTATGTTCACTGCACTGTCATCTATAAGTACAGTTCATAATGCAGAGCCACAAGAGAGACGTATCTTTAAACGTGTTTCTGAAAACAAAGCCAGTTTAGCCTTAACGTGTAATTGTTACCATTACAGCTCTTGTTATAAAGACTTATCTTTTTAAAATCTGATCTGAAACTTAAATTTTTAATCTGAACACTGTTAGATGGTTTTAGGTTGGGATATTTTGGGTTACAATTCCTTAAAAATGTGCATGGTGTTTTTTAAAAAAAAGGATACATTTTCTAGAGAACATTCCACGGATACAGTTATTGTGATTTAGAGAAAATACGATGTAGATAGCACAAATCTTTGAGAACTTTTGTTTTGTTTTCTTACCCAGATGTTTGCAGAAATGTATTTCTATTTCAATACTTTCTAGATTTCATAAGTGCAGTGTATATAATGCCTACTGAAGACTGTAAAATACTGAAGTTTTCTTTCAAACAAAGTGTAAAAGAAAAAAAAAAGACAAAATATATTGAGTCTGTAAATTGCTCTGTGACCAGACTTCATTGTTTTCTTAATATATTCTTTGTGTGCGTGCGCGCATGTGTGTGCATATATACACGTGTATTTATGCACACATATACTAGTGTGTGTATATGTGTGTGATTGTGACCTATGCAATACAAATTATGGGATTGGGCAGTTTGAGGATACATCCCATAATTCTTTTTTTCAGGAATAGTTGCCAGTATTTACACAACAGCATTTCTTCTCAGGCTTATTGGATGCTGTTGCTTTCTAAAGGAAAGTGTCAAATCAGTGCAGCATGTTCTGGCAATGGGTGCAGTCATTGATGTTCATAAGTTCTAGGTAATATATTCTGTTCTTTTCCATGTGAATTAACTGTTACAAAATAATGAAGAATCCAAACATTCTGAGATTAACTCTACTAGAAATAACAATTTGGAAGTTACTGTGGCACTCCGTAAAGTTTGTCCGAGTTATAAACTAAGCTGAACAGGATACACACAAGATTCCTACATATCTGTTTTAATGATAATAGTATGAACAAAGTGTGTTATTGCACAGGGCAAACAGTTTGTTGCCATTTGAAGTAACATTACTGATTTTATTGCAACATTACCTCTTTTGTTTTTATAAAATGTTCTAAGTTTATAAGTTTATCTTACTTAAAAAAAAAAAATAGGAAAAAATCTCTTGCCAGTATTAGATGTTTTTTTGTCTGCTACTTTTGAGGGAGTTTTAGCCAAAGAGTAAACAGAAGAATATTTTCACTTTGGTGGTTATTCACTGTACTGCATAAAGTTGCTTTCCTTACATGCTTACAGGTTACCACGGAATTTAAATTTACATAACACTTCAAAATAAGAGTAGTTTGAAGTGTACTGCTGGGGTTAGTACGTTATTACATTATATGATTATTTGACATGTTCTGCACATCTTAAACAACTTGAAAAGGGTAATTTTTATTTTTTTAACTTCTGTCCCCTTATAGCCAAAGGAAGCAGAGAAAGCTATTTATCCTTGCTTGGCTTATGGCTAGCTGGGTATTACTAGCTTTATAAAACTGCTAATTATAACTGCCACTTCTGTTTACCTTCACTAAAATGTGTGTTTTTCTCACACCCTCAGCTATTAATTTAATGTTGCCTTGCCTATAGCTGCAATATTTTGATAACACAGCAAATTCATGTTAATTTTTGAATGTTTATATCTTGGGATAATGCAAAATGTAAAAGCCTTTGTAATCTTACTCACACCACCTGTATCTGTCTTTATTGTTTCACTTTATCTAAATCCTTTAATTCTAACTGAACACCAGCAGTATTTTTCATATAAAATTTCGTTTTAAGATAAATATTGGAATGTACTTGGGGACTTTAGTGTGGCACGGAAATATTTGTCAAATTTAAGCTGTCCATAGACATAACTATTGTGAATGTTGTTTCCTTTTATTATGGTGGTTGACTTGACTCTGATGTTCAGTTTGTAATTTTGAAATTGCTTTTTTTTCTTAGAATTAAAAGACCAACATTAAATGTGTGTATTTTTTGAGAGAGAAGAATGAGTTTTGATTCTATGTTCTTGTGAAGTATATATTTGGTGATTTTCTCCCATGCATTGTTTCTCTGTAACTTGTCTGTTAACTGTCCTGGAGACACTTGCCTCATGCATAAGACACCAATAAGTGTTCCAGCTATGCTTGAGGGATGCTTTTGTTTCAAGGTGTTATGTACTGGTAAATGATGCAATAGGGCTGCTGAATATACAGCTAGAGTGGTAATTGAAGCACACCTAAAAATGCCTTTCTCTCACTTTTTAATGAACTTTTGTATGTAGTAATGAAGCATTTAAAGGGAAAAATCAATTGTTGCTGTACCTAATTATTTAGTTTTGGTGTGACTTGATCATTGTATGTATGCATGTGTGTGTAAATACATGTAATTCAACATTGTTGTGGTCACTGATTTAGACCCATTTCTATATGTATCAGATTTGATATTTTTCCATTATGTATTTGTATGACAGTAGTGTTTGGGTAGGTGGAGTCTCTCTTGAGATCACTCTAAAAATTCATGTTCACCACATCAACAAGACAGCAAAGAAATATTGGCATGTGTCTGATCAGAATTGTAAAGTAATCTTCGTAGCAAACTACTTGTCAAATCATTGTTTTCAACAAAAACTTCAAGAGGAATTTTGAATAAAATGCTTTCCCATCATAATAAACAGTGAGGCATTTTAAGTGAGATTACAAATGAGTTCTGCAGAAGTTGCTCATTGTGATGTAAAATGAAAGGCAATATTTTAACATGAAGACAGAACTAGATTAAAAAGGCCTTGAAGGTGAAGATACACAGTCTCTTTTCTAGGACTGGGGTGGGGGAATAAGTGGATGACAAGGGAAATGTTCATGTATTTTGAATGTCTTACTAAAGCAATCTTTAGTGTTATATTTTAAAAGGAAATTGTGAGTTGTGATGGAACATCTCAAAACTGGAGACTGAGCAATAGTCATAACATGGTGATAAGGATGAACTGAACAGGAACATCAGCTGTGAGCAGAGGGAAGAGGATTAATTCTGCAAATGAATGCAGGTAATACTTTCAGGCTTTAAATTGTGTTAGTTCTCCAGTTCCTTTGCATCTGTCTGAATGAAAAGTTATGCTGTAGGCAGGGTACAATAGCAGAAAAATGTTTTATAGAAATAGGTAAGTTTAGAATGGTGAGTTGCATTGGTGCGTAACTTAAGCAGATGGCTAAACGTGCGTGTTGGTCAGGTCCCATGATATCCTAGTCTGGTCAGACTATGAGGAGAAATAATCTGAGTTGTCAAAGTTAGTAAAAATTTTGATTTCTTATCAATCGGATCATCTACAGGTAAGGTATTGAGAAGACTGCTTTGGTAGTCCCTGAGGAAATTTGAAAGGGGAATGACCATTTTCTACAGAATATAGTACAGGACAACAGGGGGAAAAAGAAGTGGGGGACGGAAGACAAATACAAGCAGAAGTTGTGTGTAGTCTGAAAAGTCCGTGCTTTTGTTAGTCTTTCACTTTTGTGGTTCAGCAACAATAAAACAAGATTTTTTTTTGTTTTATGATGTTTTTATCAGTTTTGCATTTCTGACTTCTTTAATGTGTCTCTTAACTACCTCAGCATTGAGCTGCATGTACCATAATATCAACGGTTGTTCTCGCATTTGTTGATAACAAAATGTTTTGTCTTGCAGATACTACTTTTCTAACTATAGTTCACACAGTTCTTTTCATACAGTTTTTCTCCTAATCTGTTCACGTACTTCACCTGTGTGTATTTGTTTTTCACTTGTGGACTTCAGAAGCTGGAAATTAAACAATATTCTGTTCTTTGCCCAGCTTTAGCTATTTTGTGTTTCACATTGATTTCCTTGTGGATTTGGTTTTCCAGTCTTCTGCTTGCTTACTGTCCAGTGTGGTAATATTAACTTACTATCTTAATATCTGCAGTCTTACTCTTACTAAGCTCATTTGCTTGAAAACCTCCTTTATAGCAAGAAGTTAATTCATAGTTCCATCTTGTTCTAAATTTTGTTTTGGTGTAAGCATAATTTCTAAATTCTTCATTTTTGCTCTTCCATTCACTAATACATACTTACAAAACTGTTGCTATTTATCACTTGCATCATCACCCAATCTGATAGTTACTGCTTGGATATGTACATGTTTCTTTCAAGAACGTTGCTGATGTTGCCTGCTTAGTGTTTTTCATACACGTGCTCTAACTTAGTATTCAGATTGCATGATAGCAGAGATTGGAAAGTACTAACATAAAAAGGGTAGTAGAGATTAGCAACAGTGATTGGAAATTCAGGATAAGAAATCATGCCTGAACAACTAGAAAGGTTTTTAGGCTGTAGAATGTCCAAATATATTTGTAGTGGTAGCAGGAGGAAAAGGTGAGCCTAAAAAGAAGAATATAAAGTAGAACTAAGAATTGATCACGAGAATGTGGAGTTCCATGGTGATACTTTTTCTATGAAATCCACACTCAGAACTGTGCTTTCTGACAAATGTGACTAAGGAGGCTAAATGGCTTGTTGCAGAAAATTAGGTATGTATGCATATATGTAGTATGTATACTTACATGTAGAAATATACAAATCTGAGAAATACAAGGAGAAAGGAATGTATTGAATTACAGTGATAATTTTTTTATTTTTAAGGTAGTGTTTTCAGTGAGATGTGAAAAGATTAAGAAGACAGCCTTTGTAATATTTAAAAAGAAAAAATTGCTATGTTGGTCCTTGCTGCCTTTCTTCCCATGCCTTTTCTTCTCTACATGTGGTAATGAGCTCTAGCATTGTAGATGCTCAGCTGCTCCACAGTCAGAGGTAAATGATGAAGCTTTAGAATGGGAACTCCAGTTTGGCATTTGGCACTTGAACCTGCTTCCTTCTTCCTAGTCTTATGGTGTTGTCCCATGAGAGAGAAGTGATGGGGGGGGAATGTTAGTCAGTGAATAACTGAAGTGTGATCAAGTCTTTTGAATTGGGATAGTGGGTTCTGGTTGTGCTTGTCTTCAGAGGTTGTAATAAGGAATCTTTTCATTAACTGTTTGTAACTAGGATTGACTGAACTGTCAGAAGCTTTTTGTGTGGGCAGCCGTGGCTATCTTTGACTTGACTTCAATTTTTATTACTCCCTGAAATCCTCTAGCATAATAGAAAAATTACTTTATTAGACAGTTAACATCAGGTCCTTTAACATAACATTAAAATAAAGATACACACCATAGATACTTTTCTCTTGGCAACTGTCTTCCTTACATACCTGTGTACCAATTTGGCAGGCAGCAGATGGTGAGTGAAGAAGGCTATCTTATTTCCAAAAAGTTAGTACATAGGGAAAAAATAGATGGACTTGTGAGCAGAATGGATTCTTAGTCTCAATAACTGTCTTTAACTATACATGTTCTCTCCTGCTATCAGTTTTTAATTCAGATGCTGCTGGTGAAACTTAGCAGTGTAGGTAGGTGTGTTCACTATTTTTAAAAAATAATTTAAAATTGCTTTTATTATTTGTCTTTACCAGTGATAAAAATTGGGTTACTTCAAGTAAATTCTTGGTTTTGAAAACAAAGTAGGCATATAGGTTTTGATATGTTTTGTAATGATCTGCCAATATGGTGCTTATTCCTCTCTACTAATGTTCCTCCTTGTGATGGAAGGAGTTCTGATGAATTAATGTGAGATTATTTTTCCAAAATTAATACTCTTTATTAATTTTGATATTCAAACTCTTCCACCCCAACCACTAATTATTAGTAATAAACTGGTTCTTTTTTAACAGTCATGGAACACATTAAATAAATTATCTAGACCTAGTATTAACTATCAATATGTATAAATGATAGAATCCAATTGAAATGAATTGATTCAATCAAAACTGTAAGAGAAGGTTTTTGCGGTTAATTGCTGCTTGGCCACTAGATGGACTCAGGACCCCGCTACATAGGCAGAAGCTAGGTAAATGCAAAAGCTTAAGGTATTTACTCACAAATATTATTTTCTTGACCTGCAAGGCTAGCAATAAATTGAGACAATACTCAGTACACTTGCAGGGAGTTCTGTTAGTTGCCTTTCTTGCCAGTCTGGCTGCTGGCTGCTACTGAGATTTCTGATTCACCCATGCTCCACAGGCTGCTGGGGGAAGGGAGGTGCAGACAGTTCCTGACCTGGTCTTGGCTTTTGATGATCTGTGAGCCTCAGGGCTTGCTTGTCTTTGGAGATGCAGGGCTGCTCCAGCAGGTGCAGGCAGAGACCTTGCGATTTATCTCAGCAGGTGTGTGTCACACTGGCTGTTGCATGTAGCTATTGCATGAAAGCAGGCAGAGTTGCTCCTTGTAAACTCTAAGTAGTTCCAGGGTGGATTATAGCTTATATTGCTATAAAGCAATTCGGCATTAACATTGCTGGTAGGCGTCACAGGCACAGATACAGCAGAACATGGAGTATCAGTTATGCATGGAACAATGGCAAAAGCACATTGTGTTACCTGCTTTATCTGGTTTTATATCAATGCCTGAGATTGGTTGGGCCTTTGGACATAGATTATCCAGTCAGCATGGCAGTAAGCCAAGCTTTACCATATTTGTGTGAAACCACAGGTCTGCTATTCCCATATAGGGAGATAGCATAGGCCTAGCACAAGCTTGCCTTGTGCCAAGCAGGTGCCACCTTGTTTACCATGGGATGCAAACAGGAGAAAAACAAGTTGGGTAAGCTAGAGTGCTCATACTCTACAGCTCCAGGTCTTACGTCCTGTATCTAGCGGTTGCTTCTCCCCAAACAGAAGGAAGGAGAGCAGTAAAACATGTCTGGGCAAGCCAGCACATGTATAGGCCTATTTTGACCCTGTCAGGTCTACCATGGCACTCCTGTATGAATTAATGAATTTCTGTGATAGAGTTCTGCTGTAGCAGGGTAAGAGCATGAAAAATGCTTAACAGAAGCAATTCCTGAGTGCTAACTCCAGTTGGCAGCCAAAGCTCACAAATGGTAAAATGACAGTCTCGAAGAGAATTGTTAGTTGAAACTAGGGAAGGCATGGGAACCATTAGTTTTTGTTTGGTGTTCTGTTGTTTTTTTTAAGATGTCAGAGAAAGCTCACTTGTTTCAGGCTGACAGTTAACTGTTCAGGATATGAGTCTTTAGGACAGATTGCCAGTAAATACTGGAAAAAACCCCCACTCATAAAAGAATTAAAAAGAGTAACTTGTGTTGAATAACAGTCTTACCACTCTACCACATATAGTCAGGGGCTCTAAGGATAGTCCTGCAACCTGACAAGTGAGCAGTTAGAAAAGGAAGTGCTGCACTGCCAAGTACCTGATGCAGTGGATTTATGGCAGAAGTTATTTCTTACTTCAAGATATCAGGAAAGGGAACTTGTACCTCCGATGTCTATAATGGCTTTTGATAGTTTTCACTGTGCATTTATCTTTTCAAGTTAAACCATTCTTTACCTCTAGTATTGCATGCTATTTGCCTTGTCAGTTCAGAACACAGTACAGAAAGGAAGTTCCTGTTTCATTTTTTTGACCAACATGGTTAGCAGGCTTCCGGACAGGCCCAAGTCTCTTATAAAATAGTAAACAAACTTCATTAAGCTGAAAAAAAAAAAGGTTTCAGAAGGGTGAGCTTTTACTCTCAGGATCTTGCATATTATCTTACAAATGTGCAATTACTACATACTAAGTACCAGTAATTTATATTAAGGGATTAATTACTACAGTTTTCTATTGTGGTACTACTTTAGTATTTTCTTTCTTCTTTGGTGTTTCTCTGTAATACGCTGATTATACCTAATTAGAAATGAAAAAAATTTAGAGGAGGGAAATAAAAGAATCAATGGAAGCATTCAACAGGTCATCAGGTGTCAGTTATGTTTGCTTCAGAGGAATAATTTTTTTAATCCTTCTCAGTTTCATGTGACTGATATTAATTACAAATGCACAAACTGCATCCAAGTTAGAACTGCGCATCAAGAGAAAGTATCTTCTGTAAAATCCTTTCTGAAGAGCGTTTGTGAGGACAGATGACCAACAAGTTACAGTAGTGAAGTGGTTTTAGAGTACGGATGTCAATTTGCTGATTTTCCCTTTTTTTTTTTTTTTTTCAGATGAGAAACTTGGGACTTGAGTTAGTTACCATAAAGCAACACTCAAGTGAACAAATAGTTTCCCAAAGTCACAGGTGCTGATTTAATACTAATGTTGATTTAGGCTAGGTTGAGGGTCTTCCTGTCTCTAGCTTTGAAAAATGACACTTTGACTAGTCTCAGTGGTATTCTATAATTTTGCACAAGACTGTACTTCCCAGAATTGCTCCTACCTATATTGTCTGCTTAACTGGAGAATATGCTGTTCTATTTGTAATGAATGAATACAATATAGAATATAAGTATTAAGGTGCAAATGCTGGAAAAAAATAATTAAGGTTCATACCTGACATGCAACTGATTAATGTCAAAATTAAATGTATTCTCTTAAACATCAGAGGTTGGTGTCATTCTGCTTTGATGACTGCATAAATCTTACTTGCATTGGTAAAGCTGAGTTTAGGTTACAGTGAATAACAACAGAACTTGAAAGCTGCATGTAAAGAAATTAAAAAGCTGCATTACCAAAATCCAAGTTCTTTTTAGCCTAGTATCCTTGATAATTTGTAACATTAATATATAACATTCTTCCTTCACTATAAAATAAAGAACACAAACATAGATTTAAACATCATTTATTGAAAATCTCAGTTATGCATAACTTCATTCAACACCTGCAAGTCTTAAAACATTTAATTCTGAATAAAAAAGTCAATTAGGAAATTTGATTTACAATCTCCTTTGTAAATTGTACACTATCAGAAGCACTCTACTTTTCAAGAAACAACTGAAATTTTATTGAACTGCAAGTTTAGATGCCAAATCTATGATAAACATATTGCAGCTGCTGAAGTCAAAGCAGTTACCTTCATAGTCATTCCGTGTTTCATTTTCTCTAATGAAGCTTGAATGGGGAGAAGTAGTCAGAGCTCCTAGTTAAAGTAATAATTTCTTACACAAACTCTGCTGACCATGTTTCCATTCTATCAGGAACTGTTACTTGTAATATGAGAAACTGTTGCAGTTCAGTCTTGTGTGTTTGATGGCAGAAGTCTGCATTCATTAGCAGCTTTAGCTATTACACCATACTGTTCACCACTGGATGTATAACCACTGTCAAAGAGCAGATGTGGCAAGTCATCCCTTAAGGTGCCTTTGAAAAACTTTTCAGAGCTCATCTGTGGGAAGGCTAAGCTAAACTCTACAATCTAGTAGTTTTGATACAGGAGGTAGATGTCTTAGTCACAGCTTTGTGGAGCTGGTTTAGCATTTTGGAGATGGGTTGTAGCATTACATTTATGGTGATGTAAGCAAATAGAGGTCTTCTATTAAGAGGGATAGAGTTCTGTCCTGAAGGGACTGGTTCAAAACCTTGGAAGCTGACTTCAGCAAGCTTTGGCTTAGGCCTCGATGCAGATGCATGGCATTATTGGTACTGGAAGATGTACAGGGAAATTGCAGAAAAATATTTTATGTCATGCTAGCAGAAAGAATTCTTCCTAGATTTTGTCCTGATCATAGAAATAAGCTTTATAATTTTTCCAGCAGTTCAGAATAGAAAGTGTCATGTGGAAAAAAAGATAGAACTCGAAATGGAAGCAATCTTATTTTGGACACAGATGTACAGAAAGAAACTGTAGCCTAACAGCAGTTGGAGCCCTTTATAGCAAGTTCTGTAAGGAATAATACTTTTACTTACAAAAAATTATCCAGAAACATTATTGCTAGGTCACATTTTCAGAAGTTGAAGTGCTGTTTCTGTGTACTGTAGCCCTTCCTATAATTTACTTAATTTGACCAAAGTTTTTTCATCTACTGACCCTGTTTATCTCCATTAAAATAATTTTAATCAGTCCTGAAGTTGTAATTCTGCTGTTCATACCCAGATGACCCAGCAACAGGCAGAACAATTAATAGAGATACTGATTTTTAAAAAAGATTTTTTAAAAAGATTTTTTTTTAGAAAGTGTTTCTTAACAATTTCGTGATGAAATGCAGTTTAACACACTTGGGAAGTTTCAGTGACTTGGCACATTGCAAAAGTAACTAACTATAAACTATTACAAAAAGTTAATTCTCACCCCCTAGGAGCTGTAGCAAAAATTCTGCATGCCCTCACTGAACTGCTAAAAAGCTACTTCATTTAGAAATTACAGATTATTGATTTGAGGACAGCTTTGCCTTAAGTGATATGTGTCTTCAGTTGATCGTAACATTTGAAGCCTGTACTCAAATAGCTATATTTAGAAACACTGCTCATATGCACTGAGTGTACAGCTAAAAGGCTTGTGGAGGTTAGAAAAATGGAAAAGTTAGGTGAACAGCTTCGGTCTTCTCATGCTTACATAAGTCACCTTACTAAGTGCCACCTCAGTCATAGCTTCAATAGATACACTAATAAAAAATAGATTGGCAAATTGGAGTCTCAAAATCCCTCTCTATGTTAAGGTAATTGTTTTCACACAGTTACATACTCCCCTTTATTAAAAGATAGATTTCCCAGAAGTAATTTATCATATTACTCTATTACATAGGGTTCCAGTAACTAAGAATTTATGAACCATACTTCGAGGTGTGTATGCATTTGTTTGTATACCATTTGTCTTTTGAATCCGAAGTAACAGACAAAAAAAAAAGGTTCTACAACAGCAGGTCAGATTTATAAATGGGAACTGCACCTATTTTCTCCAATTCATTTTAACACTGCCTTAATTTCACACAGGTGCTTTGAAGTGCTGATATTGGCCACCTGCAAATAAGGCATTCTCATGTTAACCCATACAACAAAAGCTGAAGATTGTTAAACCTATGTAACATTGAAGACAAATGACAATAACTACAGGCTACCCCTAGAGCCCCCCAGTCTTGTAAACACTTAGGCACATACGTAAATTCACTGTTTAACAGCAAATAAATGGATGTTTACATTACCACAAAGTTTTATGTGAACATGGATAAAAACCACAACAGCGTTAACATTACTTTGCATATGCATCAAGCATCCTCGGTGCACTATGACTAAGCGCAAATGCTACAGGCAGAAAGAAATACTGTTAGTAGCACCTGCAAAAATTGAGGAGCTTGGGGCAAGGCATGGTTTGTGTTAAAAACAAAAATCTAACCAAACAAAACCTTAACTCCAAACAACAACACCCCAATAACAAACCACGCAAGAAAACCCCCACTGCCACCACTGAACCAAAAAGTCCTACATGAATTGAAAATCTGATGTTCAAAAGAATCTGAAAGGTCACGTGTTGGGGTCTTCACTGTAATAGTTTATTGCTCCCCCCCACTCGCTGCATACCTGTTATATTCTTATGATCACACTGAATATTAAGTTCTACTTTTTCTCTTATCTTCAAAGAGACTCTTCAACATGTAAACTTGAACAGCTGATACCACCACCATAACTCCCAAGTTGACCATGGACCAGAAATTCACTCTGTCAAAGTTGCTTTCTTGTATATTTCGGTCACGAGCCTCAAATGCTCTGAGGAGGGTCTGAATCTGAACGCTTTTGCTTAATCTTGCTTTGACACTGTTGATGGATTCCTGGTAAGTGACAAAACAGTAATTTCAGACAAAAAAGAGTAGCACCTGAATTAAATGTAAAGGTTGCAACACATTCAAATATTAATACAGTATTACCACCTATAATTTAAGTTTATTCTTAGCAGTATTTTCATTAATTTGTCTAGTCTGTTTCTTGTGTATTACCTAAAAAGCTTAATTAACAGAGTATCAATGTTTCACAATAATTTGTTTTTTTCCCTTTTTAAAGGCTAGAGATGCAAGAAAGAAACCTAAAATCAGGTGTTCTTATGTTCCACGTATTTTGGGGAAAACTGATTCCAGGCCTTCAGACAAATGGAAAAAAAGCAGTGATCTCTAAAGAACTACCCTCAAATGAAGTTATGTAGTAGCACACAAATGTAGCATTTATTTTTTCTTCTGGATAATCAAACTAAAGCACTTCTTAATGCAAACTACCATCAGGGCTGTAGCAGTAGCAAAACAGTAGTTCAGCAATGTTGTATTTCCAATTTCTATTTATACTTTCAGTGTAGCAGTTATCAACTACTGCTTCAGCTTTGATACTGTAGCAATTTTGACAATAAACACCGACTAGGACGAACAGAGATCCTACAAAGGACACAGTATGTCTCAGAGAATCTGGGGAAGTACATACACAACAACATAAATTTCTAACTTCTGCATTTACAAAGACAACACCTGGTCCTATAATCTGATAAATTTTAATCCACAAGATAATAATAGACAGTTACAACCTCAAAACTGATCTCATTAAGTGCTAATTTTTGTTCTTTATACAATTATGAGATCCTGAAGTAACTTTTACTAAAAAGAGTAATGTCTGCACTAACATGAGGCCATAAGTATTTTTTCAGAAAGTTTTAACTTTTTTTTTTTTGGATGAGATACCAGTTCACATACAAAAAGCTATCAAATCCGTTCAAGTATTGCTTGTGATTAGTGTGAGAGGGATTTGCCACAGTTTCCCTTAGACATCTTCTAATTTAAATTTTAAATACCTGTTCAGCTTTTCAGATTTGGTTTTAACTATAAAAGTGTATTGTACACCTACAAAAGACCTTAAACAATGTTTGTTAGATCTCAAACAATGTTTCTTTTGTTGTTTAAACTCTGCCTTTCACAGCAATGTGCCCTTGTGGCAAAGAGGGCTAACAGCATCCCGGCGTGCATTAAGAAAAGTATATCCTGCAGGTCTAGGGAGGTTGCTCTTCCCCTCTACTCTGCCCTGGTGAAATCACACCTAGAATACTGCATGCAGTTTTGGGCTCCCCAGGGATCTGCTGGAAAGAGTCCAACAGAAAGCTAAGATAATGACTGGGGGACTTGAACATTGCTGCTATGAAGACAGACTGAGAGACCTGGAGCTGTTTAGTCTTCAGAGGAGAAGGCTGAGAGGGGATATTATCAATGTCTAGAAATATCTGAGGGATGGGTGTCAAGATGAAGAGGACAGTTTCTTTTTTAGCGGTGTCCAGTGATATGACAAGAAACAACAGGTGTGAGGGTGCTGGAGCCCTGGAACAGGCTCCCTAGAGAGGTTGTGAAGACTACTTCTGTGGAGACTTCAAAAAAATCTGCTTGGATGCATTCCTGAGCAGCCTGGCCTAGGTGGTTGTGCTTTGGTAGGGGTGTTGGACTCTCTCTGGAGGTTCCTTGCAACCTGTAACATTCTGTGGTGGCACTATGAAATAGAATACAATATAATTCTCTACACTAGTGTATTCATAAGTCTTTGTGGATGTTTGTTTTTAGGGTTTTACTAAACTAAGGCAGAATGGCTAAGTGACATTGAGCTTTGTTCCCCCCACCAAATACTCTTACACTGAAAAGAATTAAACATTAAATACTAACCAGAATGTCTTCCAATTTCATATCTAGGAGATCTGTGCCTGTGACATACTTCTTCCAGTCTTCCTGATCTTGTCCATCTTCTCCCATATTGTCCAGTATCAGTTCAAAGAAAATCACCTTTTCAGAAATGGTACTGAATGTGTTATCAAAACAGAACATATAATCTCCATCTTCTGTTTCAACCCTGTGTATGTAAGCAAAATGTGATTAAATCAACAACACTTTTTGTGCTGATTCTCAAAAGGTGAGTGTAAGTAATTTTTTCGCTTCAAGACTGCCAGTCATGCACACTGAAATAACTGAATATGTTTTTAACATAAAAATAACTCTAAAGGCAATGACAGATCGCAAAACAATCCCACTGACTCTGAAGATCTGAAATTAAGACAGTAACTTAAATTGTCTTTTTTGGGATTTTGAGTATTTTTAAATCATTACAAAACTGCTATTACAAGTAAAACTACAATTGCAATGTATCTTAATAAGAAAACTGAAAAAATAAAATCCTGTATTATGACTGATGACCTTTTATATCAGGTAAGACCTGTCTCAATTGAATTTTTTGTTCACTGTTAACAGCCACCATCCTTCAGTGTATGGTAAAATCCATATTAAAAAAACATTTGACTGTTTTTATTTTCAATTTGTCTTATTAGAAACTATTTTGTAATACTACGGAGAAATACTTGACCTTTGCTTCAATTACATTTAATAAAGAAACAAGATAAGTACGTTATATAACACTTATAAGTTGGAAGATTTTAAACTTACGTATGAACTCCATCTGATTGTCTTTCATCAAAAACTAGAGTTTCACCTTTTGGAGACAGTAGATGAAAATCAACATCTAATCCTGCTCCATCAAGAACCTGTGAAACAATACAAAACAAAAAAGCTCCAACCAGTGGAATTCCTGCTTGAATTTCTGATGGCAACATTTTTAGGGAAGACAGACATTTTTAGGTAAGGGAACAGACATCGAATCTGGAAGCTGAATCTGCATGAGAAATAGATTAAAAACTGGTTCAACCCACAAGCATTTTAGCTATTTTAAACTATATTTCATCATGCTAGCTTATACTGGATCATGATATATAAATAAAATCTCATCATGATAGCTTATACTGAGCCATCTCCTGTTTTAAGAATGCACACACTTTTATCAGTAGGGGGAGGGTTAGACAACCCATAAGCCTGATGGCCAAATACTAGCACTAGTTAAGTGGTAGCAACTTTTTCAGCAATCTTTCCAGTTTTTGAAAAGTCTTTAATCCCTAATCTTGTGGGGATAATTACCAGTGTAGAAGACAGAACTAAACTTCTGGTGCCAATCAAAGCTGCACCCACATATCTTCTCACCTTTTAATGCCCATTTGAAATCTGAATTTTCCCTGAGCAAAAGCTCACACTAAGTATACACAGTGTTACAAAGCTGTGCAGCCTTTAACAGGGCTACAGTGCCATTGCCACATGTGCTGTTGCAGAAACTCACTCCTGGGAAGGCAGTAACTGTAAGGGAAGCAGAGAAGGAGCATTTTTGTGATGTTACTTGGGTCTATGCTCAGGGGACTTTTGCTTTTTTTTCCCCCCATGAGTAGAGCAGTCTGCCTCTGCTTAAATTGAGGGTAAAGTTTAAAATGACTTAGAAGTGATACTGCAGTGAGAGAATAGAAAAGGAAAAGTAGTACCTAACAGCTGATCAAATTACAAACCATACACAGAGCAATACTTTCAGATCTATGATACAAACTAGACCCTTGGAATAAAAATTCCTATCATAATAGGCTGTACTGAATTATGTCTTAGGAGAATGACCTACATCCTACATTGATTATTCCTATGCTTCAGCTAGGATAATTAAGCACAAAGTAAATCTATTTCAATAACGTACAGAACAGAGATCTTCCTGTTTCGCAGCAGTTTGACAACTCTTTCCAGACCTTAATGGTAGTCTAGTTAAATAAGGCTTTTTTTGAAAAACATACATTTGAAATAAGTGTTTAATATCAATACAAAGATAGGTATATAAGGGGGCTGTACATCAACAACTTTGTTTATACTGTAGAACTACAACACAAGGTCACAACCGTTAACTATCTAATTTTTTTGCCGTTTTAATAGAAGGCAACATGATCTTGTAAATGAAAACAATCGGTAATAATATGTATGAAAAGGCTATAACAGTATTCTTTTCCTCCCCAAAATACAGCTTTGAATAGCGTGCAATGTTAACGTAGATTACTGGCGCTACGCGAGGCCTGCTACAGGCAGGGTGCACATCCTGCCCAGACCAGGATGCGTAGGCAGCAGGGCGAACTCCTGCCGCCTCACCTTATCGGGGAAGGCTGGCGGGACCACCCGGCCGTCGCCCCGTGAAGGGCACCGGGATCCCTCTCCTTCTCCAAGCACTGCCCAGTCGCAGGGCCCCCCTGGCGGACGGCCGTGAGGTAGCTCCAGCCGCGGATGCGGGCGAGGGTTGGGGAACCCCGGGAAGACAGGAACGAGCTCCCGGCTGCTCGGTACTGTTGCTACAGGCGGAGCCCGTGGAGAAGAGAACCGGTAGCTGAACCGCCCAGCACCGCCCACGACCCAGGATCAGTAGCGACGGCGTCACGACAGGATGCGGGACCACTCGGCTCCCTTCAAGACTACCCTGCGGACAGGCCCCTTGCGGCCCCGTAGCCCTGCCGTGCCCTGCCCGACCTGGTACTCGAGCTCCAGCGAGGCGTCTTTGCGCATGGGCTGATAGAAACACTCCTTGCGGCCGGCGGGAAGCGTGAAGGTGAAATCGCTGTCCAGAGAGGGGGTGAACTCGGCGGCGCCGGGTGGCAGCAGGAGCAGCGCGAA